>JAHWXV010073286.1:0-13590 GCA_024586415.1 Phrixothrix hirtus
TAATATTTTAATGATTTGTGTGCATTATTTACATACTTAATTACTTTTAATTTAAATCTATAAATTATTTTTGCTTTAAATGAGCTCAAAATTTAATTATTAACCTCTTGGTACATGTATAAAGAAAATTATGAATGGATGAATTATTTATGCTTTTAAATTAATTTTTAAGTTTAAAATTTGGGTGTATAGGAAAGTCACTAACGTCAATAAATTCAAATTAAATTTAAAATGTGCAAGAGAAAGTCGTGCGTTGTCTCATCCCCGATTTTTTTTTATCAATTTATTTATAAAGATTACAAAAGAACCATTCTCTTCCTCTTTGCACCCGGCACAAGCTTCGTATATCCAATTTACACAGCCTCACCAGCCGATTCCCTTTTATTTACCCTGAAAAGTAGTCCCCGCAGAGTAGGCAATTAGCATCAGTGACTCCACTGCTGGGGTCCTCAAAAAGAGCACGATTTGGTTCTTTTTCCCTTTAAATTCTTTTTCCTTTACTCCCCTCTTCTTTTCTCCTTCTGTTATTTATTTAGTTCTAGTTCGATTTTCTTCCGTCTTTCCTTTTTTACCCTCGCTGTTACAAGTTAGACTTGTAAGGTCTTTAAGTAAAAACTGTGGTGATCCCTTTTTCTGCTAATTTTGTCATTTGGTAACGTTTGCTTTATGGATTCGGACAATATCATGAGAACTTACGGTATATGAATTACAGGGCATTGAGAGTGAGCTTACAGCAAATGAAATACTCGCATTGGAGAGTGGAATTATTGCAGCTGAAGTATTGGGTCTTGATGAGTCTCTAGAGATAACAAATGCAGTTTTTGGGTCTCCAGAACCTATAGCGAATGTTGCCCTATCGTGTCCAGGAAACGCATGAAGTGCAATGTTGCGTTGAGGCTCTGCAGATCTGCATACTACCTCAATAGAAGGTTCCCCTTGTCCTGGAACCCATCACCACTAACGATCTTCAACGGCAAGGGAACCGCAGTTTCAACAAAATCTGCAATGATAAACACATCTCTGTTGATTGGAACTATGCCACACTACACCTTTAAATAGTAACAATACTTGTTACCACAAAACTCAATGTACAAAACTGAAATGAACTCTATTAGTTGCTGTAGTTGTAATTTGCCGATTAAAAAAGAGTTTAGACCTTAATACTAAAATTTGTGCCAAAAGGTTACTTATTTGGTAATTATACGTAAATTAAATTTGCACCATTCATTCCTTGTTTGTCCCCAAAAGAGGAACCTTCAAAGAGTGATTAAATCCGAAACGACAATCGAGTGAGCGTGAGCGTGAATGTGTCTGTGGGGGTGCGGGTGCGTGCGAGAGCGCACGCGCGAGTGTGTGTGACTGTAGGTGTGTGTGTGTGTGTGTGTTTGAACATGATAACTCGAAAACTATAAGTCCTAGAAATATAAGACTATATATTTGCATCTGTCGTTGCAAGAGACTACAACAATTTCATTGAAATCCTATAACCGGATATGCCGCTTTACTCTGGTCATTTTTGTTTTTTTGCTATTTCCCCGAAATCGACCCTAACGATTCTTTAAAAATTCACTATATTTATAAGACATTTACGGACCTTTTATATAATCTAGGCGGTTTCTCAAAAAAATTGTCGTAACTCGAGTAACCGGAAGTAGTTTCACCATTAAGTTTGAATAAAATGATTACGAAACTATAAACCCTAGCTAAATGAAAATTTATATTTAAGACCATAATTGCTTTTGTCTGCAAAATCAAAAATTTGATTAAAATCGAATTGCCGATATCACTACTTTATTTGTCATTTTAAGATATTTTTCGAATTTTTCGTTTTTCGGGATTTTCTCGGAATCTGCTGAAATGATTTTTAAAAATTTATTATATTTCTTAGATATTTAAGACCTTTTCATATGATCTAGGCGGTTACTTAGAAAATTTTCCGTAAATTGTGTAACCGGAAGTACCTTCGCCATTAACTCTGAATAAAATAACTACGAAAGTAAAAGTCCTAACTGAATCAAAATTTATAGTTGAGGTCATAATTGTCTTTGTCTGCAAAATCAAAAATTTGGTTAAAATCGAATAACCGGAAGTACCACTTTATTTATGTCATTTTTAGATATTTTCCGAATTCTTCATTTTCACGGTTTTCTTGAAATCGGCTGTAACGGTCCTTTTTTAAACTTATTATATTTCTTAGCTACTTAATTCTATTTTATATTAACCAAGAAGTTTCTCTAATACATTTTTGAAAATCGAGTAACCGGAACTACTTGGAGTATTAGCTGTAAACAAATCTTCATATGAAAATCAAAAACTATATTTAAGTTTCCTATCTTCCTTGCATGAGGGAGCAAGAATTTAGTTCAAATCATATGACCGGAAGCGCCACTTTATTCTTGCGATTTTTTCTCGAAAACCGCTATAACAATTTTTTTGACACTTGCTACGGTTCTTATATATATAATATCCTTTTACATGGACATAGAGGTTTTCCTGAAAAAATGTGCTGAAGCGAGTTATCGGAGAAATTTCTCTGGAGTTAAGCAGGGTTTTACGTATCCAGTAACTTGGTTGGGTGATCATTATAATTATCGGTCCCAAAATAAACGTAAATAATATTTTAATCACTTGTAGACATTTCCATATTTGTATATCTATGAATGTCAGAGAAAGTCGTGTAATGTCAAACATCAGATCTTTTAATTTAATTTCAACTATTGTTTCGGATATTAAACAATTAAGTTAATTCATTTTCAAAGAAACCAACTCTAGTAATTTCCTAATTATCGGCACAATTGGGTAGCGCAACTACGGGAAATAACCCAATTTCAGGGCTAAGCCGCAAAATGACAAAAAAATATAGAGACTTATCCTATATATTGGTTTGAAATTAATGTTGTACGGGCCCATGAGTTGTTATTTATTTCCTGCATTTCTACGTTGTTATTGATTTAATTTTTCATAATTTGAAAAAATGCACAGGACAGTAACTAATTCATTCCGTTGCAAGTCCAATTTTTTTTATATATCAGTCAAAATATTTGCACAGACCGCGGATAATCAGGTATTTACTCTATTATAAAAAATAAATAGCAGAGACTTTTTAACAACAAGAAATTATTTTTGTAATAGTTGATTCTTAATTTCTCGATCATAGAAGTATTAATTTCCACCCAAAATTTCGATGTGGAGTTTTTAGCGGAAATACACGCTTTAGGACCCCCTGAGTTAAATGAAAAGTATTTTCAGAAAGTGGTTTGTCTATCTATCTGTGGTTGAAAAATCTTAGAAATTATAGTCGTTGCGTAACCAAATTCTAAACTAGCTTATGTAAAAAGGTAAGGGTTTTGGTTAGAATCAGTTAACCAGAAGTAAAGATTCTCTTTAGTCATTTTTCGATTTTCCGAGATTTTCTCGAAATCGGGTGCTACGATTTTGGTTAACCTCACTAAATCAATGCCACATTTGTTACTCTATAAAACGTTTAGGTTGGTACCCCTGTTGAAGTCTCTTGGGCGGCTGTGTATTCCTGGAAAAATTCCGAAAATTGCAATTTTCTCGGAACGGTGGATGTTTGGAACGATTGACTCAAGCTATATTATAAAGAATTAAAAAGAATTAAAAAATACAGATTTTGTATTCGTTACACAAATGCGCTAACGTTAACCATTTTCGAGTTATAGGCATTCAAAGTTTATGTGACAATAAACTTTTATTTAATTGGTCGAGAAAGTTCTGTGATGCAACGCAGCCCATATTTTTGAAAATATATCAACTTTATTGATTAAAATACGAAACTATTCTTGAAATTAAATTAAAAAATTATATTATCTTTGATTAAGACCTTTTTAATTAGAAAGTTTCATTACAACTTCGTATGAAACTAAAATTAACGAATTTAGTTTTTTTAACTGAATTTAGTCTACAAACGAAACCTTTGAAAGTCTATTGTAATAGATACTTCCATCAAAGGAGTTTTGTTCTAATATTAGGTTGATAAAAAGACTTCCCGTAAATTAGGAAAGAAATGATAGACAAAACAAACAAAAATTCAGAAAGTATTTAATATAAAAATAGTTGCCAGTACATCGGCCATCCAATCATCGATAACATAAAAGCAAACTATACTTCACATATACATTATTGAGAGCGCCCTCAAACTTTATGCGCAAATATCATGCACTAATATTATACTGATTTAGATTTTCATCCAATTAGATGGCCAATTTTTATTTATGATTAGTAAAAAGGAAGGGTTCTTAAGTTGTATTGACATAAAAGTTATTCGACGGCCACATATGGCGGTTAGAAGTTCATAGTCGTCCAAATGATGGCAAAGCGACAATGTATGGGCGTCTAATTAATAGCTGGATATATATATATATATATATATTCAAACGTATTTTCAAACAGTCGAAGTTGAATAGTCACAACAGATGTGTTCAGGTTAAAAATGGGTATATTGAAATTAAACGACGTTGCAAAACTTGAACACAAACCAATAATTAAAATTGGGAGAATGAAGGTGGGTAAAATATATAGAATGTTCAATATGAAGAGTGTTCATACCAAATTTGGACGTAGACTAGTTTGTGAACTCGAAGAAGGAATTGTGTTCATTCCCAATAGAATTGGAAATAGAATTACCGAGAAGGACACAAAACCATTCAATAAAGAGGATACGGGAAAATATAGCCTGGTGTTATTTGGCACAAAGGACGTGGGAAGGGTGAATGCAGCACATATTCTCGAATTTAAAAAGTTTCAATAATTTTATCTAATAGTATGAGTATATAATATGTGTAAGAATAATGTATATAATTTGTATAAAAGTATAGAATAATAAAAAATATAATTTGTAGAAGGTATTTTAATTTTTTCGAACCTTGTAAGTTGATATCTATAAATAGTGATCCGTAATACGGAAAAATTGGCAATGCTATAAGTGCATTTATGTGCAAGATAACATTTTCGCTAAGTTGACATGTTCACATCACACCACGTTGTCCATTGTCATATGAAAATAGGACATGCGTTTTTAATTAAAAAAATGTAGTTTTACAGTATCAAAAATTGTCACTATTTAGATTGACATTCAATATCTATACATATAACGAATTTCCAAACTGCATACTGGTAAGCGAGATTTAGAGATGCTTAATTCAAACTGGAAGACATTTTACAACAAATACAGAATATTTTATTAAAACCATCCGCATAATGTAGGCTTTGCATAATCAAGTTATTCATTTTTGGTAAGATACGATGAAAGAACAATGAAACGTTTGTTTCTTTACTTTTCTTCAACATAACGTTAACAGATACTTGATTTTGTTGTTCAAATCGCGGAATTTGCTTTATAGGCTTCGAGAAAGTTACATATTTAGGATCAGGTTATGTACGGACCTGTTGTGAACGGCCTGTAATGAACGGTGTGTTTCGAACGGCCTGTTGTGAAGGGCCTGTTGTGAACGGCCTGTTATGAACGGCCTGTTGCTAACGGCCTGTTATAAGCGGCCTGTTACGAACGATGTCTTTTGAAGGACCTGTTATGAAGGGACCTGTTGTGAACGAGCCTGTTACCCGGTTGTTACCCAGAAGTTACCCGACCCGTTACCCGTACCGTTACCCAGCTGTTACCTGACCTGTTGCGAACGGCCTGTTAAGAATGGACTTGTTATAAACGGCCTGTTTTAAACGGACCGGTTACACGGGTGTTACCCGACCCGTAACCCTGCTGTTACCCGACCCGTTACCAGACCTGTTACCCAGCTGTTGCCTGACCTGTTACACAGTTGTTGCGAATGACCTGTTATGGACGGTCCTGTTGTGAAAGGCCTATAATAAACGGCCTGTCAAAATACCCGTTTCCTGTTGTGAATAGATCAGTTACAAACAAGACCAGTTATTAGCAAGAACCTGTTAACAGATCGATTGAATTGCTAAATATGAATGACAAAGACAAAAGAATGAAACGTAAACGTATAAATGCACAAAATTCAATTAAGCGTAAATATAAAATTTTACAACAAGAAAAGATGCCTGCGGAAAAATTAATTGAAGTCGCATATAAACCTACCATAGAACCGCTTACTAATATCGCTAAAAACATTCAAACAATTACAAAATTGAAAGCTGCAGAAAATAAAATACAACAGAAGGAAGAAGATTTAGATTTTGTCACAACTCCGACATCGCAATTGTCATCACCATTATCGAGGCATGTAGTGCCTGATACATCAAGAGACACTTCCTTTTTTCATCAATATCATGCATTACCTAGACACTACTTTGAACTTGTGGTAAGCGATGTTAAAAATAAAGTAGATACAACGTACGGCATTTCCTACAATGAAATCACAAATAATAGGATGCTTGGTAAAGACGAAGTAGAAATTGTCGGTGAAGATGTAAAGATAAAGGAACATATTTTTCAAGGTACTCCTGGTCTATACGAACTGCTAATTATGAAACATCCCAATGAAGCTGCAAGCACTTGAGGAGATAGAGATAACTACAGAAATATTTTATTCAAAACGTCCGTTTATCGACGCCATTTTGAACCAGCCGAACATGTAAAATCTAACAAATGTTGTAAGCGCTTGCATATTATTAAGCCGATGCTTGAATTCACGCTGCAACAACAACAACAACTAAAAGAAGAAGAAACAAAAAAGAAACTTAATGCTAAATCAGGGACCGGGATTGTAGAAAGACAACTGTTTAAGGAAGTACACAATAATAGGAGAATCTATTATAGATATTTGGATAAAGTGCATGAATTACTGACGAATTACAACTTTTGTGTGCAGAGAAAATGGCAGGATATACCATATCCATATCAATCTTAGAGGAGTTAGCGGAAGCTGGTTAGAACTACATGCCTAAAAATAATGACTTATTATATATTTCTAGTGATAATAAATAGTTAGTTATTCAAATATCTTATTATTGCCATGATTAGTAACGACAGGTTTGGATGCTATCAAAAACAACATTACGAAATAAAGAGTATTAAGGGAGAACCGTGTATTGGCTTCAAACTAACTGATGAAGGGCACTTCACTTTGGAAAATAACAAACTGATGGAAGTTGCAGATCCAACGCTTTCAACAGATGTTGATAACAAGTTGTATGCTGATGAAATGGCTAATAAACTATTGAACGATATAAAAGCGAACAAGGAAATAATCGATAATTATTTTATTAATGCTAAAAATAACGTCGACAACGACGCCAGCATATCTTGTATAGCTAAGATATATGAATATATCAATTCAAACAACCTCAATTACGTAATTAAGGCAAATTTAGCTAATTCTATTCATGGTGGTGTCAAACAGTTTATAGAAAATTATCTGAAAAATGACCTACAGCACCAAGCACGCTACGGCATACTTAAGGATAATGCAATATAGCGTTCAAGCATCAAATTGTGAAAGAGTTGCATAAACTTTCTAGAGAGAACTTTCCAAGAAGTCTTACGACAGCTAAAAGTTTCGATGACCTATGGCAGTCAGATTTAGGCGAATTCGTGAAGTATTCTAGAGAAAATAAAGGTTATAACTACATTTTGATTATAATCGATTGTTTTTCGAAGTGTCTGCCACGGCTTCTGTTTTAACGGCAGATAAAGGCGTTCCTCATAATTTACAAACAGACAATGGAAAAGAATTTTATAATAGTAACTTTGAAAATGTAATGAAGACCTACAACATAAACCATTATTCCACATACAGCGTGTAGAAAGCTTCGATGGCCGAACGTGTTATTAGAACTCTTAAACAAGATTTGTACAAAGCGTTTAGTCTTCAAGGAAACTATCGATGGATGGACATATTGGGTGATATACCGAAGAACTATAATAACCGCAAACATCATACAATCGGACTGAAGCCTAAGGATGTAACTTCTAAAATGAACTTGGACGATGTCTACGGCAATTTGAAAATATTCGTGAAAAATTGCTACAAAGTCGGAGATGTTAAAATTAGTAAATATAAAGGCGTCTTTGATAAGGGATGCATGCCGAATTTGTCCAGCGAACTTTTTAAGGTCTCGAAAATTCAAATAACGATTCCTGTAACTTGTCAGCTGATTGATATGCAACATCGACCCATTTTCAGCGGAATCTACGAAAATGAACTATAGAAGACCGCACACGATGACGTCTACTTGGTGGAAAAGGTGTTGAAACGTGAAGGAAAGCGAATCTACAAAAATGGTTGGGATTTTCAAAACTTACATGGGAAGGCGCATCTGTTTTACTTAAATAGATAGTTCAACCATAACATGTACTATAGTTAAATAAAATAAAAGAATTGTATGCATATAAAGTGTTTTATTTATTAATCTATAACATTTTTTCTTTAAATCATTACATGTTACTGATTAATTTTGGTTGTTGTCATCTTCTTATTCTTCTTCTTTTTCTTCTTCATCATCATCACTATCAAGATTACTGTTGAAATATGGCTTAAGCTCACATAGAAATCTTTTCAAGTATCAGTAAGTTTACTCTCCATATCGTTGCACATATAATGTATTTTGCTGCGGTCTCTAAACATTCTTCCGTAGTATAATCAAAATTTATTCGACATACACCGTACACAGCTTTGTGTTCTGCATCCTGTTCTAAAGTTCGAAATTGATCTGAAAGTCTTTCAATGAAACTTCTCTTATCGCAGGATTTTGTCCAACCTACTGCCACCTGCACTTTCCACATTGCTCTTGTTGGCTTTATTATTATAACTATTGATACTTGACTATTGTACAATAATAGTACCTTCTACGTCTGCTATGACTGTTCAACTTCGACTGTTTGAAAATATGTAAGACTTGAGCAAGTAGAACGTATAAACTTGATAAGAAACGAGAACATCCGGTTTCACACGATTCGTTGTTACAAGTCAATTGACATTCTAATTTAAGTCTTTGTGTTTTTCTAAAACGTTCTTGATAAATGTATTCGTCTTTTAAAATTTTATTAAGGACTTTGTCACATCTATATATTCTGTCTTTGGATCTAATTCTATCTAGAACTACAATGTCCCAATCACCTTACCTTGCTTGTTTATATGCATACCACCACACTACTAAATTATGATTTATTTTTGCTTTCGTCTATTGTTACCTGTGTTTGCATTTTCCTTATGGACTGTAATCTAAGATGCTAGGGCACTTTTGATATATGCGTTCTTGGACCTGAGCACCCTAATAGGAACTAATTTTTTAATCCACCGCACTACAAGTTTTGGTATAATTTTACTCGTCAACTTCGTGCAAGTTCAATCATCTTCGACCCATAAGTGCAAGGCATTTTGGGTAATAAAATTCAATACTATTTTAACCCAAATATTTCAGCATATCAAAGAAGCAATACGTCACGTGGTATATTTATCTAAAGCGAAGGTGATAGCCCACTTTTTATGTACAATTATGCATTCTTGGACCTGATCATGTTGAACTGTCATCTCAAATTAAAAGAAGCATTCTTGTATTAATGTAAAAAATGATGTGTATTTTTGCGTGGGCGGTTACGTCAGCGTACATCGTTCCTGATACGGAATCCATCTTAACCCAAAACTATACCGATGCCTATGAAGTAAATTCTGCGATTTGAACGACAAAATCTAGTATCTATTAACGTTATGGTGAAGAAAAGTAAAAAGAAAACAAACGTTTCATTGCTCTTTCATCGTATCTTACCAAAAATAAATAACTTGATGATTAGGCAAAGCCTACATTATGCTGATGGTTTTGATGGTAAATTTAACAGATTTAATAAAAGATCACATAATGCACTTAGAGAATTTCCGATTTTGCTGCATTATTGATCACTTTTTATAGATATCAACTTATAAGGTTTGAAAAAAATAAATGCCTTGTAGAAATCATATCATTTATTATTCTACACTTTTACACAAATAATATACATTATTCTTACATGTATTATATATCTATTAGATAACAAACCAAGCATCACATATTTAAACTGTTATCAAATTTCTTACATAAATCGTGAATTCTATACTTAAAATTCATATTTAAATTATTATCAAATTATATTTAACCGTAGTTCCTGCTACATTTTTACATCTAGTTAAGTGTACATTGCTATATCTATTAGATGTCATCCCTGTTATTACTATTTCGACAACTGCGAATGAGGTAATTGTTAAAAAGTTGTAAAATCAAAATTTTATTAGAATTTAATATAGTAAAGATTGCTAAATTTAATTGGGATAATTCAGTCTTGTTTAAATAGTTATGAATAAACATAATGACGCTATCCTCACAACCCAAGCTGTTCATTTCTTTTTTAATGTAGCTAAATCCCAGTTGGTATTAACAAAATCAGTAATAATACTATTATTGATGTAATTGTATAAATTCAATTCGTTCAATAATTTAATCTTGTAGTTAATAACATCTTTTAATGCGAACAATTCGCTTGCATAGCTTGCATCGAAATGAATGTAGTTGTACCGATAATGTCTAATTATTAGACTTTTTATGAAAAATCGTGTATCGAACTCAAATTCAAAGTTATAAGTGATAATAAGATTACTGTTTAAATATTTCTCAAGCATAAAATAACCATTATGAGGTTGCGCGCATTCTTCCCCTCTTACCGAAGGTAACTCATCCGACTTGAAAAATTTATATTGTATGTAAACTTCTCTATTTAGAAGATTTTGCCATTCTTCAATAGATAGTACTATCACATCATCACGAGTCGAAGATCCCCGTGCATAACAGTTCAAACAACTTAACTTAAAAATTGGTTTTAAATCGAAGTAGATACTACATCCAATTTCTATATATTTTTTGAGAAGCGTATAACCTATTCCAAGCAAAAATCTTGAAGCGTTTATTAGGTATTCTTCTGTAGCCAATTGATGTCGATACTCCAAGTGATTTTCGTTAAGCTGTAATGGTGTCAATGTGCTAGGTACTTGATTCTCTTCTTATTGAACATTCATATCATATAAATTATTTTCACACATATGATAGGGTCGTGTGCACGTCAGTAAATACACTGCGCTAATAATGCATCATATAATTACTAAATATAAATCTAGCCCACCTCCAGTCTGATAAGTAAATGTTTATGTATGCAAATTATAATCTAATCTCATTACATTTCGTGCTACTCTGACAAGAAATGAGGTCATCGGATTTTGCATGCTAATTATAAATCCAATCCACTTCCTGTCTGATAAGAAAATGCTTCAAATGCTAATATCAATACATTTCCTGGTACTCTGATAGGAAATGAGGACATCGGCTTTTTTCATGCCAATTATATATAAATCTGACTCATTTCATATCTGGGCCAATAAGAAAATGCTTTCACATGCTAATTATAACTACTGTGTGATAAGAAATGAGGACATCAATAATTAATTATTGCCTTTAATACAAAAAGATGCACATATTATTCACCTTAAGTCCAATTTTTTTCAATCCTGCTCATGCGCCGCCACGTACCAAAATAGCTGACTCTCTACAAATTAATTGTCTCTCTCGTTTACTGCAAAACGATGTACATATTGTATCTTTA
The DNA here is from genome assembly GCA_024586415.1 of Phrixothrix hirtus. Lineage (NCBI taxonomy): Eukaryota > Metazoa > Arthropoda > Insecta > Coleoptera > Phengodidae > Phrixothrix > Phrixothrix hirtus. The sequence goes on from JAHWXV010073286.1 coordinate 11,567, forward strand.
CATCATGATGATATCCACGCTGTCTGAAATTTTCAAATCTGCGCATGTGTTACCATGCTCCAAAGTGCCCCTCGCGCAAAATGGCCGCCTACAAAATGGCTGACTCATCCCACCACTCACACAAAATAGCTGACTCATGCCTCTTCCAAACTGACCGACTACCCCCACCCCCAAAATGACCGCCGCCCACGAGATGGTCAGCTACACCTATCAACAAGATGGCCCAATCACAAAATGACCACTGCCCATAATATGGATAACTACCCCCACTCTCAAAATGGCCGACTACCCCCACTCCCAAAGTGGCCGACCCCACCCACAAAATGGCCGACTACCGCCACTCTGCGGAACCTAATTTTGATATCAGATCAGTGAAAATACACTTCCTGTCCATAATCGCCATAGCATAACTACTAAAGTCGACTTTTCTAGCGCTTTTGTTAAATTATTTTGTTGTGGACATCTTCAAACCTTTTTTGTTATTTTAAACATTCGGTTAACGTAATATGGATTTTTTTATCACTAGGAACTTTTTTAAATCCACTAATTTATTTAGTCTGTAGATAAAACTTTTGAATTTTAGGTGCGTAATTAATACCGAAAATTTTCTATATGCAATAGCTGGAAATTGCGAAGCCACTGATTATTGCAGTTTCTCATATTTATAGATTATGCAGTTGTTTTGTTTAAATAGTTCGTTTGTATGCGTTATCTTATGTTTTGTGCTGATTTTCGTCTTCGTCTTTGTCATTTTTAATACTAGGTGAGGATTCTTTACCTTTTTAAATATTTGCAATAATTGTTTATTTTAATTCAACGAGTTATGTGGTTACAAATATTGCCTTATATCAATATCTTGCTGATACAGTGTGCATTGAAATAAATATCGAATCCGCCTTGATATCGCGTCCAGAAAGGCTAATTTTCGCTATAATCCTGTGCAAGGGTTTACTCGCCCATCTCCATTGACGTAGCCATGCTAGTAGCCATTACTGGAAATTCTTGGATGATAGCATCCTTATGACGCTCTAATATTCTTTTCTATTCCATATGACGGGTGCAAGATTGCTTTTTCTGCAAAAGGGTTAAAAAGTAGAAGTTATAGTTTAAGTTTTCTAATTATCTAATCAAGAACTGCCATGGAAGATAACTAGTGCATAAAATATTTTTAATTTTTCAGTTTCTAACAGAAACTGGGAACTATAGAATGGCAAATCAATAATATTAACTCGAATATTTAATAAGCTTCTGATAAATAAGTGCTGGCCTTAACAATTTCTCTAGCTTGAAATACAATGCAAAGTTAACAAACTACTGTCGTCTAACAAAATTTCTCCGGGGTAGAACTGTTATAAACTTAGGCAAATTGTAGCCTGAGAATAAGCTGTACCATTGCATATGGTATAACAAGTTGACCTGAAATAATTGAATGCAGCTTGAATAGTGTTATAATGTTTTAATTGAATTAGCGGTTCTTCAGTTCTTAATAAATTAGTGACTCTTGATTCTTTCTACATTCTGCTAAGGTATCCCCCTCAACAGATTCTATTACGTTATGATTGATTGATATTGTACGTGGTAACAACCAACACCTGGACTAAAACAGATTCCGATGAATTCTTGTTACAACTGATATAGTTTTTTATAGAATTTCGTTAAGTTACATTATTCTTATTTACGATTTTCTAGAACGAGCATAAACGATTGTCACGGTCCGATTTCGTTTTGTGTCCTACCTTTCCCGTTTAATAAAATTGGTACTTTTATTTAATTTGGCCTACATCACGTTTCGCCTATGGTAACTGTGTGTTTTGAAACCGAAACTTTCTTTTAATAAAAATTGCTTTCTTCGGTGAATGTTTATCATTAGATATTGCGTAATTAATCCTTTACCTATGCTCATCCTGCACATAGTTTTTGTGTGATATACGAGGGTTGCCTTTTAAGTAGTTACAAAAATTAGGAAAGAAAACAAATTTTTTGGAACAAACTGTTTTATTGTTTTTCAAAATATTCACCTTTAA
>JAHWXV010073301.1:0-12742 GCA_024586415.1 Phrixothrix hirtus
TATTTCCACTAAAATTTTGACATCGAAAATTTTGGACGAAAACAATACTTTCTCTATTCTATATTTCATATAGGTAAGAGAAAGTAAAAAGGATAATTAAGTAAAATCCCCTAATTAAAATTGAAATCAAAGTCCCTTCCGCAATTTTGTAATGCTAAAGAACTCTAAATATGGCAATACTATGGGCGTTGATATTCTCCGGAAATGGAAATTTTTTATAACTCTACCTGTAGCGTAGCTATCAATTATTGTCTCACAACAATGCGCAAACGCATACAATAATAGGAAAATTTCTTTGTAGAGCTAGGCCATGTTTGACTATTTAAAGCCAAAACAAACAAATAAAGCATACACTTACATGAGTTCAATATTATTATATTTCCAATTAGTTGTTCTACGTTTCCAGACTAAAACAAGAACTATCACTCATTCGAAGAACATACCAACCGTGAACACTATTTCCACCCTTGTGCATTACGGAAGAATTAACCACATCATAACAAATTAACAAATTAATTTAGGTAATTAAGCAAAACAAATACAAGCGAGTAACAAAGATGTAACTAGTTTAATTGCCAAAAACAACTCTATACCCACTTACTTAAATCGTTAATTTCATTTACGATGCAGAAAATTCAGATAATTACTTGGTATAGTTATTAGGATTTTTGGTATAATACCTAAGATTCTGTCATGTAAATTATCGAACTTGTTATTTAATGATATCAATCAATTACTGAATTTGTTTCTTTAAATTCCATTTATTTTAATATAGGAAGAATGGTATGCAACCAAAGTTATATCAAAGTTATTAAGAGACCTTAAAAATTATTTCAAGCAATTTTGATATAAACAAGCAAATAATTCTTCAAGAAGAAGAAAAAGAACATTAACTATTAATTGACCTAATAACTGTAATATTAATAGAAACAAGTTATAAACTGTAAAAGAAAACAAATTTTAAGCTAGGAAAGTAACTAAGCTAACTTTGTTAGCTACGTCGCTGTATTGTAAGTAATCACCTAATTTCTCATATTACAATATTTTCTGACTTGCTAACTATAATTAAAGTAAAAATAACTTAATACTAATATGGTTAAAATAATAGTTGGTATAATGAAATAAAATATAATCTTATACAATCAAGTATTAAGGAAAAACAAAAATAAAAAGGTGCACAAGCTGTATAAACTAACCTAATCGTGCATTAAACGATAATTAAATTGGTTAGTATCATCAAGTAACATTTGCTAAATACATTTGATTTGTTATTTCAAAATTGATCAAAAATGTCTACGCTATGAGGTCCTAATGATATTAACAACATAATTGAATAAATATGCAATGTCTATTAAATTAACCGATCTGTTTTTATTACGTTATGGAATATCTAACGGTCATTATGCTGACGATTTCGTAACCCTCAAAAGGGGGCGATAACTTGAAGATAGACACAACATCGCGGACATTTTCTGTCAGTGCGTCTTGATCCTATTGGTCCACAACTTGGGTGATTTGTCAATTTCCACGGATTTGACCTTTACAATTAACCTGCATCTTGCGGAACTTTATCCGACGACAATGATACATGTACCTCTTCTTCTCTAGCTTTTAAGACCTACCATCACTGTAACTTATTCCTAAACGCGGAGAAGGTCCTTAGCGTGATGTCATTCATACCGGGGGATTGTTGCGGAAACATTCAGTATATTATATTATAGTTTACATTACTGTAGATATATATATATGAAGACCAGTTGCTAAGAATTCTTTTACAATATTGTAACAATTGATATTTACACTAAATAATTGTTTTGTTACGTAAACTATTTATTTCAGTCAAAACCAAGAATAAATGCCTACAATTCAAATAAAAGGTTATATGAATTTTATGTACAGGGTGTTTTGGAATAAATCCTATTTTATATCTTGTTAAAACTTCAAGCGCCCTTGCAATATATTCAATCAAAGATTAGGAGTAATAAATTAAATTGACTTTTCGTGAATTCAAACTATGAACTTCATCAACCTAAGCGAAACGTTCATATTAAAGGTATTTGCGTGCATCAGAAGTTAATCTACTTGGAAGATTGCATTCTTTTTGTGTTCCTCAAATTGACTTTTCGTGAATTCAAACTATGAACTTCATCAACCTAAGCGAAACGTTCATATTAAAGGTATTTGCGTGCATCAGAAGTTGATCTACTTGGAAGGTTCCATTCTTTTTGTGTTCCTTCATCCTGTGATGATCTATATATTCGATAGTTCATATAATTGCCACCAATTCGTAGTTAACACCGGGTTTCATCCGGTAAAGCGAATGATTAGAGGAGTTGGGGTCGAAACGGCCTCAACCTATTCTCAAACTTTAAATAGGTGAGATCTCCGGCTTGCTTGAAGCATGAAGCCGCGAGATCGGATCTAGAGTATCAAGTGGGCCACTTTTGGTAAGCAGAACTGGCGCTATGGGATCAACCAATCGTGGACTTAAAGCACCTAAATCGACGCTTATGGGATACCTACGTTACCTTCATAGGTAGCGTGCTCTCTATTTTAACTCTAACAAGTAAGGTACCTCAAGTGTCAAATTTAGATGAATTTGAATGTAGTAGAAAATTAAAATCAAAGAACTGTGATTCTTATATTTCCGGTAATTCGGCTTTAGGAATTAAAAGTTGAACCTAAAACGGGTTGTTTTCACTTTCAAATTAATATATGAACATCAAAAAAGTATGCTCTCAGTGTTTTATGAAGGTAGCGTTTGATCCATTCAAAGCGGAACACTCTTTGTATGTGCAACTGCTAATATGATCGCGTCATCCCCAAATTTAAGAACAATTTTACGCCCTAAAACTGAATTACTGCTGAGATAATAGGTCTCTTAGACTTTAATTGTCTAAAATATACACAAATGCCATCAAAATTGGGGGTAACTTCCTTGTAAATAAATCTCAGGTTGAACTCGCTTCATATGGCATACCAGAATTTTGCGTCGGCAAACATTTAAAAATTTCGTACCATTACAGGTAAGTTTCAATATCATACGATAAACTACAATTTAGTTACTATTCATTAATTACTATTATACAGTGGTATCAAAAAGGACTTTACAAATTTACAAGTGCACAAAAATTAATTCTGAGCACTTTCAGAATAAATCTACGCGTTAACTTATAGTATAGACAACAAATTGCTCACGTTACTTCCGTCATTTGAGCGCCAGCATGCAGCAATGCAAAACAGTTACATTTGCAGAAGCTGAAATTCAATGTGTGCTTTACTTTTAAACAATAAGGTTCGACGCAATATGAAAAAGAAATTCCCAGTGGGCCGAAAATTTACTTTTGATATCAGAATTTTATTGAAACTTGTTCTGTTCGCCATAACAAATCTCCGGGTCACTCACATATTCTTGTTTGTTTGTAGTCCTAGAATAGCAGAACAGTAGTGCCACGTGTATATCCCAAGAGATGCGGATTGCAATTAAGTATACGGTCCCATTAGTAGTCTCAGATACCTAAACATGCTAGTAAATTTTTTCATTCCATAGTTGAATGACCAAGAAAGTTGCATTCAGTTTCAACAAAATGGCGCGCCATCTCTCTACCTCTCACTACTCCTCAAGAACCCCCTTTATCAAAGGACCTGCAAAGATCTGCAGTTGCAAAAATATTTTCCACATTACCTACTGCAGCGAAACTAACTGTTAGAGAAAAATCTTAGTTATTGTGATAGAAAATCACATCGAGGCCAATTAAGATATACATGTAAAGCTCTTTTTAATACTTTCAATACTGGATTAATATTTGAAAGCTATGGCAAACATCGATTTTAGACTTCTTCTTGAACGTCATTACCCGTGGTTGCTTGCTGCTTTACTTGTTGTAACCAAATTGTGTTAAATTTCTTAACTATTAATTTTAGCCACTGTCTATACGTATATTCAGCTAAAAATATTTTAGCAAAGACAATATTGCGTAAAACATTTTGTTTTGATTTAATTTATTTTAATATACGTGGTTAATTGATTTGAATCTTTTATTTTAAATTAAGTTATGGTAAATCTTTTTCAACTGTTCGGAAAAATGAAACAAATACATTACAGCAACAAAACTTGCCTAAAGTAGAAATATAAGAAAATAAAATTGTGAGAATGTTTCCTAAGCTGATTTTGATGTTCGGTATTATTTTCCAAGCGCTTCAGATAACTTATTCTTGTTATTGAGATTCTAATTAACCAATACCGCACTTCAAAAACCTGACCTTTACTTTTTTAGTTCGTGATTAAATTGATACCTACGCTGATTTTCATGACCGTAGCAGCTAGAAACTTAGATACACCTTCCTAAGAATCGCTTTCACCGTGTTCATTTACATCTAAGCGTAAGCTACTTCCTAAATTAATTTTTCAGTTTAAATCGCTGATGGTGTTAAAGTCACCTATTTACTTTCTCTTACCCTATATGCAATATAGGTAAAAGAGAAGGTATTGTTTTCGACCAAAATTTTCGATGTCAAAATTTTAGCGGAAGTACACGTTTTCGGGTACCCTGAGTACGAAAATGATGTTTTTGGAAATTGGTCTCGGCGTGTGCACGTGGGCGTGTGCGTGAGCTTTTGCGTGCGTGTGCGTGCGCTTTCGCGTGCATGTGCATGTGCGTGTGCGAGCGCGCGAGTTTGTGTGTATGTGTGTATCTGTAAACACGGTAACTCGAAAACCAAAAGTCCTAGGAAAACAAACTTTTATATTTGAGTATGTGTCCATCGTCGCACCCGACCACAACAATTGCACTAAAATCGGAAAACCGGAAGTATCATTTTACTCTTGTCGTTTTTTAGTTTTTTGAGATTTTTCCGAATTCGGCTTTAACGATTTTTTTAAAATTTACTAAATTTCTCAGAAATTTAATAGCCTTCTGTGTAATCTAAGCGGTTTTTCATAAATTTTCGTAAGTCAAGTAACCGGAAGTACTTTCGCCGTTAAGTCTGAATAAAATAACTATGAAACTAAAAACGCTAACTAAATCGAAATTTATATTTAAGGTCACAAACACCTTAGTGTGCTAAATCAAGAATTTGGTTAAAATGCAATAACTGAAAGTACCACCTTATTTCTGTCATTTTTAGATATTTTCCAAATTTTTGGTTTTCGAAATTTTCTCGAAATCGGTTCTAACGATTTTTTTAAATGTATTGCAGTTTTTAACTATTTAAGACCCTTTCATATAGTCGAGGCGGATACTCAAAAAACTTTCTCTAAATCGAGTAACCGGAAGTACTTTCGGTGTTAACTCTGAATACAATAACTATGAAACTAAAAGTCCTTATTAAATGAAAATTTATATTTCGGGCCACAGTCTCTTTTTTCTGCAAAATCAAAAATTTGGTTAAAATGGAATAACCGGAAGTACCACTTTATTTCTGTCACTTTTAGGTGTTTTTCGAATTCTTCACTTTCATGGTTTTCTTGAAATCGGCTGTAACGATTTTTTTAAACTTAATATATTTCTTAGCTACTTAATTTAGTTTTATATTAACCAAGGAATTTCTCTAATATATTTTTGTAAATCGACTAACTGGAAGTACTTGTAATATATGTTGTGAACAAACTATCTCAAAAAGTAAACATCATATGATAATCAAAAATTATACATACACGGAACGGGAAGCATTTAGTTAAAATCGAATGACCCGAAGTGCCACTTTATTCTTGCGAGTTTGTCGAAACATTTTTTAACAATTTTTTTGAAACTTGGTATAGTTATTGTGTCTTTAACATCCTTTTACGAAAACTTAGAGGTTTTCCTGAAAAAAGGCGTTGAAGTGAGTTATCAGAGAAAATCTCTGTAGTTAAGCAGGGTTTTGCGTGTTGAGTAACTTGGATGGGTCATCGTTGCAATTATCGTTCCCCAAATATATGTAAAAAATATTTTAATCATTTGTGGACATTTCCATATTTTTATATCTATGCACGTAAGAAAAAAGTCGTGTTGTCTCACACTAGATTTTTGTATTATCTCTTACCCTATATTAAATATAGGTAAAAGAGAAAGTATCGTTTTTGACCAAATTTTTCAATGTCGAAATTTTAGTGAAAATATACGTTTTCGGGTCTACTGAGTACGAATGTCATGGTTTTGGAAATTGGTCTGTCTGTCTGTATGTGCGTACGTGCGTGCGTGCGTGCGTGCGTGTGTGTGTTTGTCTGTGAACACGGTAACTCGAAAACCAAAAGTCCTAGACAAACAAAATTCTATATTTGATTTTCTGTATATCGTAGCACATGACCGCAAAAATTTCACTAAAATCGGAAAACTGGAACTGCTACTTTACTATTGTCATTTTTTAGTTTTTTGAGATTTTTTCGAAATCGCTCTAATGATTTTTTTAAAATTTACTGTATTTCTTAGAAATTTAATGCCCTTTGATATAATCTAAGCGGTTTTTCATAACGTGTTCCTTAAATCGAGTAACTGGAAGTACTTTCACCGTTAAGTCTGAATAAAATAACTTTGAAACTAAAAGCCCTAGCTAAATGAAAATTTACATTTACGTTCACAATCACCTAGTGTGCTAAATCAAGAATTTGGTTAAAACCTAATAACCGGAAGTACCACCTTATTTCTGTCATTTTTAGATATTTTCCGAATTTTTCATTTTTCGAAATTTTCTAGAAATCGGCTACAACGATTTTTTTAAAATGTATTGTATTTCTTAAAAATTCATGACCCTTTCATATAATCTAGGCGGTTACTCAGAAAATTTTCCGTAAATCGAGTAACCGGAAATATATTCACTGTTATCTCTGAATACAATAACTAAGAAACTAAAAGCCCTAACTAAATGAAAATTTATATTTGGTGTCACAATCGCCTTTTTCTGCAAAATCAAAAATGTGGTTAAAATCTAATAACCGGAAGTACCACTTTATTTCTGTTATTTTTAGATATTTTCCGAATTCTTTATTTTCGGGGTTTTCCTGAAATCGGCTTTAACGATTTTTTTAAACTTAGTATATTTCTTAGCTACTTAATCTAGTTTTATATTAAGCAAGGAGTTTCCCCAATAAACTTTTGAAAATCGACTAACTGGTAGTACTTGAAGTATTAGTTGTAAACGTATCTCAAAAAGTAATCCATATATAAAAATCAAAAACTATATTTATATTTTATATCTTATGTACATGAGACATCAAGAATTTAGTTAAAATCGAATGACCGAATGTGCCACTTTATTCTGGCGATTTTTAAGGTTTTTGCGATTTTCTCAAAAACGTTTTTAACAGTTTTTTGAACTTGCTACGGTTCTTATTTCCTTGACATCTTTTTACGTGAAGTTAGAGGATTCCCTGAAAAAAATGCGAGGAAACGAGTTATTAGAGAAAATCTCTGGCGTTAAGCAGGGTTTTACGTGTCCAGTAACAATTATCATTCCCCAAATATATGTAAAAAATATTTTAATCATTTTTGGACATTTGTATGTCTGTGTACATAAGAGAAAGTCGTTTGTTGTTTCACACCAGATTTTTACTGTTTAAACTTAACGTTCTCCAACTTCAATAATCTTATTGATTTACGCTAATATTAATTAAGATAGTTAAATGTGTTAATGATTTATTTACCCTCTTATAAATTTTCTTAACCGTCCGCCACTCTGGGGCACATTTAAATTGTACATGCACTTAAACTGAAAAATACTACCTTAGCTTAGTTTTCTGAAAGTCCATTAAAATTTGGTACGCAATACACTGAAGAGAAGTATTGATTATACAGGCAAAATTTAACCAAAAATGCGAGTTTTGTTTAAAGCGAAGTGCCAGATGTTCTGTTATAGATCATTCTTTACCTATCCATATAGAATTCCCAAGTTTCAAGAAAGGTTTTCTTTTGACACGTTGACATTCTTATGTTACATACATAAACGCAACACTCATAAAAGAAAGACTAGGACTGCTTGACTTTTATTGTATGGATTCTCGTTCGTTTGTTTATTCTGTAAATGTTACATCATTTTAATGTTAAAATTTGGTTGAAATTTAAAAAACTGCCACGTCTCAACAATTGTGAACGTTAAAGTTATTTTTTAGGGATTGTATCTGTGATACATACCAAATAGAAAACTTGAAAATTTACGTACGAACTTTATGTTTACACAACTTTGCAATAACCAATTCTTTGAATAATCTGAACCATTCGAGTAACAATTGAGGTTAATTTTTAATTTTTAGAAACTAAGTCTTGCTGGTGGGAATAATTGGTGTTAATTAATTCACATATTAATTAAGTTAAAGCAAATTAGTTTTGGAACAGCAAAGCACTCTAGGCAAAACACTTCTTGCTTGCATCTTCAAGTAAGGAAGGCATAATTAAGAAAATGGGGCACAATAACTGTCCTGCCATTTTCAGGCAAAGCTAATCCGCAAACTTTGTTATTAGTAAATTGAATTAGAACGATGATGGAATTCTTAATTACAAAACTATATAAAATATAAAGTACAGTTGTCTGACACATGTCTGATCAAATAACATTTAATATTATAGAAAAGCAATAACATTGCAGGAAAGCCTTTCGGACATCTTGAAAATTTATTACTACATTCATAAACCAGCGAAGCATTAGCATTTTAAAAGAAGAAAGGGTCATTTCCACATTTATGCCACGTTTGGAACATTCATATTATATTTCTCTGTCGTGACAAAAATTATAACGGATTAGCACAGCTAATAAAGAGTGAAAATTCTGATTGGCAATTTAAGTTAACCTTTAAACCTTTAACTTTTCAACGTTATGACCATACGGCATTAACACAAGAATTTTAAACAGTTGAAAAACCTAATGGACATATGCTACACTTTGTTTCACCAAAACGGCACATCCTATAGTGACTACCACAAGATGAAACGTGTTTACGACAAGAATCGTAAGATCTACAGAGAATAATTGAGTGCCACCTAGCACCGACTAGATGAAATAGATTAGACAAACAAAAAATAACGTTATTCAATTATCCACCTGGTAGTAAATCAAGAAATAATTAAAATTACACCACTGCCTCTATTTCGACAGTACTGATGGGGCAAAACCAGAAACTTCTATCAGAATCCCATAAGGAAACTAAATAGTTACTACAGATAACGGAAAACAGCTGGAACACCTATAATCAAAATCAGTTGTGGATGCTTTAAATACAACGTTGCATACATAAATATCACATTTGACGAATTTTCTTAATAAAATCATCACCGTACAATTATTAAAAGTGTATACCCTCTACACAAATAAAAGCTTAGATAATCATATACTAACTCTCTATTATACGTCGAAGGGACGCGGGTCGGTAAATTTTTCAGCGGAGAAAAATTTAAAAAACATGCATTTTCAGATAAGGAAGTAAAATCGTACGTCCCGTGTCAACGTGATGTTTGGCACGTTAAAAATCCCACTGGCAGTGGAACTCCTCCAGATTCGACAAAATTCTAGCAAGCATGGCGAAATGACTATATGATAGTTCTAGTACAAGACGGCCCAGGGAAATTCCGCATTCTGAACCCTCGGCCACAAAAACAAACAAAAACTCTCTATATCAAATACTATAGAAAATTAACAAACAAAAAGTGGTCAATTCAATTAATCATTACCTTTAAGTCATACCACGGTTGTCCAACGAATTTATTAATTAGTTAAGATTGTAGTAAACCTAATTATAAACGATAACTTACTCTACAGATAATACAGTTGCATAACAACGCTTTCTGCGCAAATTTATAAACATTTACTTGTACAGAACAACTTAAATATTTCATAATTAGTACCTCACACAATGATTCGCGGTACTCTGCTTCAGGTGTAGCAATAAGTTCATTTTAATGAAAGGATGTGAAGTAATCATCGATACTCCTACGTTACGGCGTTTGTAGATAGAAGAACGTTCGGTAAGGCTATATCTTAGGCATAAAGAAACTAAGAAACAATTTTCAATAATGGAGCAAGGCGAATAGTGGATTTTGCACAATATAAGAACCCCTTCAAGCAAGACCAGGCTTTCCATGAAATCTGCACTAATAGAGAAATTATCTCTAAACCCTGGAACTTCATAATTAACTATTTGGTAAGAATTCGCTTGATTGGTCACAGTCTCAACTTATAAACTTCCAACTTCTACTTACTTCTGACGCGTACTTACTCGCAGGAAGATATGACAACACCTACTGGTCCTACGTTTTATCAATAGTAAATAGTTAATACCTTAATTTGCTCATATTCTTGTCTATTTTTATATCAATTGCGCATTCTTTAGTCCGCTTGAATTGAAAATAAATCTCTGGAACATCCAAGGGAATTTATTCTACTGATGAAATCAATTTGTTTTCGAAAGACTGTAACAAAATGTTACATTTAATGCTGTTGCTTTTAATACGTAAATCCAAAACTAATTTATACCACAATATCGAATTTAATGAATTAAAAAATGCATATTGTTATAATTCAAAAATATTGAAACTAAGGAGTTAATCCATTATATACCGAACGATGATCTCTTGGGTTACGGTGTACCAAGTTACACAGAACTTTTACCACCTTTGTCGTTATGAGTCCTGACACTGCACTTTGCATTAAGGCCAGTACACGCACGTACTGACGACAATACCCTGGAAATTTTTATTTGTTGTTTGTTACTATTTTGATTTTTAATAACCGAAAACTTACAAAATTTATTTCAGGTAGGGCATTTATTATAAAGCGATGCCCTCAGCGAACGTGTTCGCGCAGCGCGTCACATGTAGAACAACGCCGGCCACTGCGAACACTTTGGATGTGTCGAGATTATGGTGGGCGTGTCCCGCACTTGCACCCGCGTCTCTTTGGTTCCAAGGTTTTGGTCACCTTTGTCTATTACCCTGGCACTTGCACCCGCGTCTGTTTGGTTTCCAAGGTTTCGGTCACCTTTTTTTATCACCCTGGTGCTCTTTAGATATTTCGACTTCGCCCGGTACCCTTGCACTATCAAAAGCACTAGGAACCTGTTTTCTTGCACGTGGGAACCGTGGGTAGCCTCTATAACTTGCGGTGTGCTGAAAATCACACCTGGTGGACGTCTCTCTGGACTTCGCGCACTGTCCAGAGAAGTGGTTTTCGCCGCACTTCACACGCCGTGGTTCCGCTTACCAGTTCTCTTGGGCGTGCCCGTGCTTCTGGCACCAGTGGCCTTGGGTTATGCCTCTTCAAACCCTGAGTGATTCAATGGTGACCCGCAGATGCAGCACCGTCCGTAGTTGGAACTTCGTCTTACCCTCCGTTATGTTCGATATCTCAACGAAGTTGAGCGGCATTGGAGTTTTAACCTTCCTGCGGCGCATCCTGCGTACGGAGGTTACTGGAAGATCTTGTTTCAGGAGATCCTTCAGGATCTCCTGTCGGAGATATCTTATGGTAGACCCCTCAGGACTACCTTCAGTGATTTTTGTCTTTGCAGTTCATGGGTGTGGTAGGGGATCTCAGAATCGCGCAGGTATGTTGTGATTTCGTCGTGATCCTCTTAGGTCGCCGGCTGTACGGATATCCCCAATGCCACGTTCTTCGTGCTGGTAATCTTCACATTTCTCTTTGAGTTCGCTCACAACGGAAGTCCATCGTTCTTTCCTTCTGATGACGATGGGCGGGGCTTTCTTGTTGGTCTTGGCCGTGACCTGGACAGGCTTCTGGGTGGGCTCTTCGATGACGGATAGCTCCTTCAGCTCGGCGATTTCTTCCGCTACCGCCGTTTCTTCAGTTGCCTGAAGCACGTTGTAGCGGTTTTCTTCAAACAACAGTGCTGCCAGCTTGGGTGCTGGACTTTCGGTGGTTTTTCGGGGCTTTCACTTGTTCCTTTTCTTGCCTCCGGCTTTCTGGAAGCCTTAGACGTCGATGACGACGGCTGGTTGATGCACCTTGTCTGAGGAGTACTGCTCGTCGGCGAGGATTCTCTGTGCAACTTGCGCAGCTTCCTCGGTGAAGGTATAGCTTCTTCGTGTGGAGGTGGTGTTTTCCTCCACTGCGACGTTTACTGTCGCACAGCAGTACCTGGCTGCTTCTATTCTATCTACGAAGGCGTCTCTTCCTTCCACCGGATACTCCAGTAAAACTCGGTCCGCTTCTTCGAAGTCACAGTTTTTTATTGCATTCTGTATCTTGAATGCGATTTCTATGGCTCAACCTATGCAATAGGTTAAGAAGTTTAATTAAGCGGGTCATTCATCGCAGTTCACGACACTCCGCACAACCAATTTATTCTTCATAAAGACAGGAAGCAGATAACGCATACGCTAACTAAAAATGATGCAGTAAGTCAAGTTATAGTTAATTGTTAGAAGGAAACGAAGATCTCATTCAGAACATGATTATGAAACCCTCTTTCACATGTTGGGATGTGCGAATAATCAGAACTGTCTATAATGGTTTTCCACTAACCCCAGACAATTCCATCAGGTGTTCCTGCTTAGTGTTAAGATCACACGTGGTGCACGATTATCGGACCTTACTTCTTTCAAATAACGATGCAAATTTTATAGCCGTGAATTTTGAGCGTTACGTAGCCTCCTAATTGGCCATGCTCCCTGAAATTGATGAATAAATGTAGTTTCAACAAGAAGGGATGACAAGTCATATTTGCAGTGGCGGCTCGTTCTAAAGGGCACAAGGGCACGTGCCCACTTAATAAATTATTCAGTCATTCATCATTCAATCAGTCTATTATTCTTATTTT
>JAHWXV010073307.1:0-11203 GCA_024586415.1 Phrixothrix hirtus
ATAATACCTTACATTTCAGAGGATATGTACTAATTAAGGTCCCCCTTAGATCACAATCAAAATTAATATTAACATTTGGGGCCTTAACAAAAGGCAATCCTGGGACAAATCCACAAGCGGCCAGGGAACTGCTTCTATCTATTCTGAGAATAGTTCCATACCTTGTGCGGCCATCTAGAATAGTAGTGCCCCCTTTCTCTTTTTATATTCTGATTTCCTTTAGAGCACGGACAGTGCTGGTGAAATTCTTCTGGAACCTCCCCCTCCTCCGACGAGTTAGTGGCGCCAGTTGGACGTAATGCCAAATGTACCCATGACAATAGTCATAAGTAAATGTATGTTTTCCAACAAGTAAATTTTAATTAAAAACCAAATGGATGAAACAATATATTGAATAAAACTAAAATTAAAGTAAAAATAAAAGAAATATAATCAACAAGAATCAGTTACGTACATCTAATTAATTGTATTCTAACAGTATTTTATAGGAAGTTACGTAACGTAAACCGCTACGATTTACTTTACATTGCAATTATTCTATTTGCCAATTTTATTCTTTGATTCGATAATTAGATATACTAACAATCGTGAATACCAGAAATTAAAATATAGCTTCCAACAAAGAGGTATACAATTGCTTATACACTTACATAAATTTGCAAAATGCTATAGAGCGAAGTCCAGTGTTATGTGTTCAAATACGTTTGTATAATTCATTCCTGAATGCTCACACCTTTCATTAAACTGCTTGGTTTCCTTCAATTTCGCTGATATGGTGCTCCTTTGGCCCACTTTAAGTGCAGGGATATTATTTCCAACCCGCTGAACATACAATCACTTGATCATGTAAATTGTGTCTTTAACTATTTTACGTCTTTATTGCAAGCATGTAAAAAATACTTTATTTAAATGCTAATTTAATACTTCAATTACAGTATAACTCTGTTATAAGGAACTTGGAAATTGTAAGTATTCTGTTCGTTATAAACAATCATTCACTGTATTAAAACCAACAAATTAAATCCGGGAACAGATTTGTGTAAAATCACATGTAAATAATTTCTCTTTGGCAGGCTTCGCATTGCATTAGTGAGCAGAGAAATGAGCTTGTCACTTATTTAAATGTGGGGAAGTGAATCATAAACTTGACTTTAAGTGAAAAAAATCAAGCAAAATTACTTTTAAGTTTAGCCGTGTTAAATAATTTCGTATTTGCAGTTATATGTTTCTTTATTTAAGTACAATTTATCACTAAAAGGAATAGAGCATAAAATTATATTTGTGTGTTCAAGTTTATCAAGAGAGTTATTCAAAATACCACCTTTGATTGTTGTTCCTTTTAAAATGTCATTTTGTCCAGCCATAATTATTACATAGTCCAATTTTATCAAATTTTTAGTTAGATTCGCTACATATTTTGCATTTGGTTTGAAAATCCTTGTACCTGAATGTTTCATTTATTATATTGCTAATAATGTTCGCGGTATTGTGAGTATGATTATCTCCAATGATGAATATTTTTGGCTTTCTATGGACTAGTTTTGAAAGTACTTTCATTCCACACTGTTTGGTCTCCACTACTGATTTCATTGATATCACCGTTTTTGGTTTTTGATTCTTTTTATATAGCAATCTTAGGATCGTTTTTCAGTATAGTAATTATCTCTTTATCTCCTGATGATTTCCTGTGAAGAGAAGTATTTTTAGAAGCAAAATTAGAAGCTCCATTTTTAAATTTTCGAAGTTTATTATGCAATTTAGATTTTATTAAATATCGACGAATTATACACTCTAGATATTCAATTTTCTTTTCAAGTAATCGAATTTTATATTGATATGTTGTTGTCCATTTAATCTTATCATTTCTTACACAGTTTATTTTCGTATTTTTAGTTAAATTTACAGATGCATTTGCTTCATTATTTAACATTTATAAATCAATATCAATAATTTTCATTTAAGAAGCCACTATCTAATGCATCTTTAAGTTGAAAAATTAGTTCTTTATAATTTCCTGAAGAGCTTAATTTTAATTCGGAAAGTTTATCTTTTAGTTGAGCAACTTTTAAATCACAAATCTTAGCCATTTAATTACTAAAATTTTATGGTTACTAATTTAAAATGAACACAAGAATTAAACAGAAAATTTCAAGAGTATGGTATAGGTACATCCGTAAGCTTTCACTCACAACCATTTGAAAGATACATGCATTTAGTGCATTCATTTTGTTGTCAATTATTTTGTGAAACATGAATACATGTTTATAACCACAGCTGTAAAAGTGTACAATAAAAATGTAGAGCAAAGAATTGTAATGAAATTCTTGATGAAAAGTGGTTATAAAGCATCTAAAATCATTCAAAAGCTGCATCTTATGTTTGGAGAAGAATTTTTTTATTGCAACTGCATGTGTATGAGTGGTTCGTTTGTTTAAAAAGAGTAATGGGGAACAATGCAAACAAACATGATCATTGAATATCTCATCCTTTGAATGTTATCAGCTGAACTTGATGAGTTAAAGATGCAAAACTTGTTTCAAAACCATTCCTGCTAGAACAAAAATTGTTTGTTGATTTGTCAGGAGTTTGTGTTGTGAAGCAATACTGTAAGATGACCATGAATGGAAACGATTGTTATTGATGATGAATTATCAAACCTAATATTGAGTTGAAGAGGGAGGACAATGTCTGGTGACAGTTTGTGCACAAAAACCAGAAGCATGTTGGTTATTCTTTCTACATGTGCTGAACTATTCATAAAAGTCTGTCCCACCCAAACAAACTAATAATATAGAGTTCTTAGATTTTCTAGAGTGTTTACGGGCATTAATTATGCATATGTGCCCCAATTTGGTCAAAAATGAATGGATTTTGCACCATGACAATTTGTCTTCACTCGCATTTCTCATTGAAAGTACAGTGAAATCTCTCATGACCGGACACCTACGGGACCGTAAAAATCCGTCCGCTTATAAGAGGCGCCTGTTTAGGGGAGAAAATGGAGAAAAACACTGTGAATGATACATATGAAAATATATATGTAAGTATTATTATCTACAGTATTTTTAGAAATACATTATTAAAAAAAGTGTTTTTCAAACTAAAAGTAAAAAGAACTTATAAAATTATTATTATGTATGTATGCACATATATGTACATACATAATTAAGCACTTGTACTACTGAAATAGTCCAGCAATGTGGTTTGACGCTTGTTGAATTTAAACATAGCATCTTGGAAATGTAATTCTAAATCACACAGCTTTTCTATTGCTTCTAAATCTCCTCTATATCTGACAAAGTCCTTCAAATCTTTCACCATAGCAGTGGCTTCTTGATAATTTGTCACATTTGTCGGCTTTGTTTCATTTGCTTCCAATTCTGCATCAGATTCATCAGAAACTTCTATCGATTCGGTTTCCAGTGAATAATTCATGATGTCATCAACCTCTTTTACTAATAAATTGTAGTCAATGTCAAAATAGTCTTTAAGGTCATTAGAATCAATCCCCATTGCCTGAGAGTTTCGCCACATCTTGGACAAAACAGCTCGTCTTCTACTGAAAAATTGTCATTTTTGACCATCGCTCCCTGACAATTCGAGATTTACGAAAACAATTTTTAATTGTGTCTTTGGTAACTTTTCCCCATGCGTACTTGATTAGATACACCGTGTCAAGCAAATTAATACTTTTGATAATATCAGAGGCAATATTGGCAGATTCAATTTTAGACTGTAGGGTTTTCACCAAAATTCCCCTGTAAAAAGCTTTAAAATTTTGATTATGCCCTGATCGAGGGGTTGTACAACCGTTGTACAATTCGGAGGTAAAAAAACTAATGTCTTTAGGATGGGAGCATGCATTATCTAGAAATAACAAAATTTTTGTGCCATCATTCGTTTATCGAAGTCTTTCAACCACTCCTCCATATACTTGAAATCATCCAAGCCTTTTTATTACTTTTCCAAATCACAGGAAGGTTATCTAAACAGGCATGTTTGAAAGATCTTGGCTTTTGTGATTTACCAATCACCAACAATTTTTCCTTGTCCCCAGCCATATTTACGTAATGCAGTATTGTTAATCTTTCTTTGACAAGTTATCCTGCTATACATTTCTCACCTTTTAAAGTTTTGTCAGGCAACGCTTGAAAAAATAGACCTGTTTCATCTGCATTGTATATGTCTTTAGGCAAATAACCTTTCACTAGTGAGGGCACTTTATGTTAAAACATTCTATATCTTGGGCGTTGATGTTTTCAGCTTCTCCCAATATGGCTTTAAAAGGAATGTTATGTCTTTTTTGAAATTTTTCCAGCCATCCTCAAGAGGCACTTCAATTTTCGTATCTCAAACACTCCGCAATTTCTTTCGCTTTCGCTCGAACTATAGGCCCTGAAAGTTAAAAACCTAAACAAAAACGCACTATCTACGTACATATTTTTCTAAATTTACCTGGCAATGGAATTCTTTTACTTCACGTTTTTACGAACCAGAATTTATCTACGTTAACTCCTTTTGAACTTAGAAAACTTCGTTACACATCAGTATTGAGATTAGAATGCCACTTATTCAGTAATTCACTTTTTTTTAATAATATCAGCTGCTTGTGTCTTTCTGATATTAAAATGTTTGGATAAGTCCCTTCGCTAAGTTTTTCCTTATTGTGCACTTCTACTATGTTAATATTTTCTTTAAGAGTTAATACGTGACTTTTGTAGACATTTTTGTTAATCTGTGACTATTAATTTGATGCAACAACACAAATATGTAACAAACAATTCAAGAGTAACTTTTTATTTACTTCGCGTACTTCTTTTCATCTGCAACTGAAAACAGCTACTAAAAACTAAATGTTTCTTTCTCATTAAAGATTATTTAAACAGCTATCTTTACAAAAATTTAATGTGATTAATCAGGTATCGTTTTCTTGCTTAAAAATAATAATACAACGTGCAATAATTATAGTTAAGTGTGTAAAAATCAAATTACAAGACTAACAAACCCATATATTATTGAGTGTTTTGATAATGTACGCATTTGTAAATAATGTGAAAAATACCGGCTTTATTATTTTTCAAAAATATAATTTACGTTTCATTCTACACATCTTTTAACTTTATACTGGCCGTTTAAAGGAGAATTTCAGCATAGTTTGTATAAAAAATCATGTCCGCATTCGCCCAAGAGAGAGTCCGTATAAGAGAGACTGTTGTATTAGGGATTTCCTATTACCGAATTCGGGACCTTCAGAAAGTGTGTGCATAACACAGTTGCCCGTTCATTGGAAGTGTTCGTTAGGGGAGATTTCACTGTATATGAATTTTTGAGTCTAAAAGGTATCCTGTACAGCCTGACATTTACAAAATTCTTTTTGTTTTCTCACATGAAGAGTCCTATGAAAATGCATCATCTTAAAGTTGTGGAGGACATTCAGGTATCTACGACAATGTGTCTAAATTTACTTTCAGAAGCGCTACAACGGGTGGAAAGATTATGGGCACTAGGGTGAATTGGTTACTGTGAAAGGCTAATGGTGTATTAAATGTGTCTCGTTATTTATTTTCCATATCTTGTATTACATGCTAAAGCACTTCAACATGAGCGTTAGTAAATTTTAAAATATATTTAGGGAAAGATAGTCATTCCAAAACATAATATTATCTGCAATAAACATGTTAATTTGAAATATTATTTTATTTACAAATAGTAGTAAAATTTGTAACTGTTGTTTTTTGTAAATTGCAAAACAAGGAACGTTAAAAAGTAAGTACTGTTTACTTTAGCTTCCTTTTATGTTATTTTTATAGACTATAGGAGAATGTATGAAAAAATGAAAAACTATTGGTTGTCAAAATTTGTCATTATTTGCTACATACTATTTTATTCACTTTGATCAGAACAATGTAGATTTGATTTCGACAGAATCAGTATGAAAATTTTACATGAAAAAATCTAAAACTTTGTACTTGATTAGGTATATAAGAAAGATAAATTTCTTTTCAATTATAAGCATTTTTGCTAGTTGAAAACTTTAAAACAAATTCATTTTGTGAAAATCCAATTTGCTTATAAATACAATTTCCTGGTTAATGTGATGATAACATTATGTTAATTTTAAGACAAGAAACAGGTTTAAAGTTACTTTGAACAAAAATGTTTTAGGTGTCATGAGTTTTCCCATCTTTACCTGTATTTTACTTGACCATAATTTGTTTTGCACCACTACACTTAATTTCAAATTTAGGCATTCATATATACAAGGTACTTTACGAAACTCGTTCGTTAGAAGTTTTTCAGCTGTTTCACAAAGTATAATTTTGAAAAAGCTCTGATCTGTGAAAAATATTTTTGGGTTTTTACCACTTCCAGTTATACTAGGTTTTGGGTTTTATTTTCAAAATTAAAGTTTGTAGTAATACTTTGAAATTAGTTTAATTGTACATTTTAAAAACTGACTACATTTTTCGGCACTGATTGTAACAATATTTGAGCTTTCTAAATCTGTTACAGGAACGATTGTTCAATACACAAGTGTAACAGATTTAGTAAGTTTCGTGAAGTTTTTAAAATGTACAAATTACATT
Organism: Phrixothrix hirtus; assembly: GCA_024586415.1. Taxonomy (NCBI): domain Eukaryota; kingdom Metazoa; phylum Arthropoda; class Insecta; order Coleoptera; family Phengodidae; genus Phrixothrix; species Phrixothrix hirtus. Next base: position 6,588 of record JAHWXV010073307.1, read on the forward strand.
CATTTTTAATTGATCCTGCAAACTTGAAATTTGAATATAAAACCCAAATATCTCCAAAACAGTTTAACAAACCTTAATGAAAATCATAATTAAATTTTATGTACAATTCGAAAGTATAATATTAAGTACCCTTTTCCATTTAAGATAACAAATTTAGAGCCAACTTCAGGTCTAACCAGAAGTGATAAAAGCTCAAAAACATTTTTTTCGAACACATAATTCCCACTTTCAAAATTATACCTTGTGAAATAGCCGAAAATCTTCTAACAAACTAATTCCATAAAAAACCCTTGATACCCGATTAATTATGTTTAGCACATGTAAAAATGAAGCATAAATTATATGCAAGTATTAGGAAAATGTTTATGTGTTTATATAATCCTTTTTTTAAAAGGTATCTGTCATAAGTTTATAAATAAATGAAATCTCAAACCAATATAACATGATAAACATATTTAAAAATGTTAAAGGACATTTGTCTCATTTACATACAGGTAACAAATGTATTTAGTTGATAAGTATTATTTTTAAATGGTTCTAATAAAATACAAATTGATTTTAATTTATGAGGATCTTGAGATTACAACTCGTCAGGTTTTATTGGCGGTCTTCGCCTGATAAACAATTATTTTAAATTTGCCGTTGTGTGTTCCCTAGTAACGATGTGGTTGGCTGGACGAGGGATAAGAAAATAAAAAAACAAACACTTAAAAATAATTAAGTAAGTAGAGAGGTTTGTTTTGGTGGTGCTCAGTTTGGATAAAAATGCGAGAGGCGAGCTTTTCTATTTCCCATAATGTTTAGAAAATTGTGTAAGAAAATCACATTGACAGTCCATCCTGATTCCATTTTTAAGATTCCTGCACCAACAGGAGGACCTCGGGGGCCCAAAGAATCTGCAACCGAATGGACAAAGCAAGTAGATTCCCAGAGAGTTGCTAATCAATTTCTTCGGCAAGGTGATTCGACAGTACATGTGGAAACCTTTAACACCACCCAGACACTCCAAAAGAAAAGGAAATCACTCATATGATTGATATGAATATTCACAATCTGCACTTATTTCTAACTGTCAAAAATGCGTTGGTCTTGCGACACGTTATCGCTAACTAAACTTTTAACATCCAATATCGTGAAAATCATATAGAACTATCAACATGACTTTCTTACACAAATTTTCAAACGTGTTTTTATCTGAACCGAGCACCACCAAAACAAACCTCTCTACTTACTTAATTATTTTTAAGTGTTTGTTTTTTATTTTCTTATCCCTTGTCCAACCAACCACACCGTTACTAGGGAACACACGGCGGCAAATTTAAAAAAACTGTTTATCAGGCAAAGACCACCAACAAAACCTGACAAACTTCACTTATACTAAAACATTCAACAGAAATAGGAAAAAAATTTTAACCATAGCAAATTTATTTCTGATTTTATTAATTATAATTTTATTCAAATTAGAAATATTCGTAATTACGTATTTGAAATTTGTGTTTTCTATCGTTTGCAAATTCAAAGTCTGCTTAACAATATCGACAAAAAGCAGAACAGACAATAACAGCAGGTAACTAAAAATTTAGTACATTTTGAAAGCAAAAATAACAATAGAATAAACAAAATTGACATAATGCAATGACACTGGATGCTTCACTACTCAGTCGCTAGTCAATGAATTTAAATTATTTCACCCAATAATTTGCATCGTTTGGTAATAGTTTGTTTGCTACCATGTTCTGAAATATAGTCAACAAACTTTCCCATATATATTTATAAAATTTTTGCATTTATTTGCTTAGTGGCATATTTTAACAGTATTTTCTGAAATGTAAGTTAACAGTTCTGTTATATATGCTGCTACATAAATAAGGCGGAATGATTTTGAATTTTAGATATTGTTAAGAGATGAATGGTTATATTATGACCCTATTGAAGCTTGATATCTTTTATAAGAATGCTTAATTTTGGTGTCAGGCAAATATTTAAAGTTAATACTGAAAATTGCTTTTGTGCTTGTTTAAATTTCATAAGGGATATAATATACAAAAATCCTAGCTGGCTTGAATTAAAATAAAGTTAATTATGATATATACATACGATCCTATTCTACCTAAGTTATGTTTTAAATCTAAATGTTCAATATTAGTCAATAGAATTTAAATTCCAGCTAACTACAATTCTTTACTGACTCAAATTCAATTTTGTGGTTTGTTCAATATTTAAATTCTATTTTCACTTTCAAAATGAGTGATTAATGAATACACAAAATCTATCCATACCTTATTTAAAATACGAGGGCTATCCAGAAAGTCGATTATGTTTTGTTGTAAAAAAAAGCTCAGTACAAGAAAAAAAATTTATTATATACATTTGAAAGCGGCACTGAAATACTACTTTTCAATGTAGTTACCATACAAATTTAGGCACTTATCATACCGGTAAACAAGCTTTGAAATTCCATTGTCATAAAGTTCTGCCACCTGAGACTTCAACCAATTAGTCATGCCATCCCTCAGTTCATCATTGTCATCAAAGCGGATGAGTGGATGAGGAAAAACCTCCCACTGAAAATCTTCAAGGAGTTGTCGAGTGCGATTTGCCGTGTGTGGTCAGGCATTATTGTGAAAAAACAAATTTTTTGAACTCAACTTTCCTCTACGCTTGTTCTGAATCGCTCTTCTTAAATTTTGCAAAGTTTGGCAATACCTCTCGGAGTTTATTGTTGTTCAACGAAATCAATAAGAAGCACCCCTTTCCTGTCCCAAAAAATGGTTGCCATAATTTTCCTTGCAGACAAGTTTTGCATGCAGTTTCTTGACTTTTTTGGAGAATTTATGTGCCCCCACTCCATAGACTGCAATTTGGTCTCACAGTTCACATGTTTGACCCACGTCTTGTCTCCCGTTACGATTCAATCCAATAATGAGTCGCCATCTTTGTTGTAAGAGCTCAGAAATGTTAATGACGCTGCCATACGCTGATTCTTGTGATTTTCTGTCAGGAGTTTTGGGACCCATCTTGCACAAAATTTGTGGCATCCTAGTTTCTGATAGAGAATTTCTAAGTGAAAGCTCTGTTATTGTGAATCGGCGGTTTTCTCTAACCTTTTAATCGACTTTTGCAACAATTTCATCAGTCACAATGCTTGGTCATCCACTTCGCTCTTCGTCGTGTACATTAGTTCGGCCATTTTTAAACCTAATGCACCATTGACACACTCCACCTTCAGTGATAACGTTGTTCCCATATACCTCGCACAGTTGTCGATAAATTTCAATAGATTTACATTTTTTCACTAACAAAAACCTTATTACAAATTGCATCGCACAACTTGCGGGATTTTCTATTGCTGCACACATTTCAAACTGTTACTGTGAAATAACGGGGAACGACACAAACCTCGCACTAACACGGCTGGATGTTGACTGAGCAAAGGAATGTGCAGACACCAAGATGGGCATGTTGCACATGCTCAAAGCGGCTATAGATGAAAACGTTATCGACTTTCTGGATAGCCCTCATATTATCTTCCATTAATATAAAAAATCAGATCGCCTAGTGACTGTGATTTTTGTCTGATGAGAAGATTGATACAGCATTAGTGGACCAGAATATGTTGTGTTGTGTTGTGTTGATTGTTGTAATCTATTTTTGATTTAAATTTCACTTTAAAATTACAAAAATAATACTTTGCTTTTATGTGAGTGTTTCGTTACATAATAATTTTATTAATCAAAGCTCACACATTGGCATCAGATAACAATCAAAAGACACTACTTGAAAATCCTGATGTACCTAACTCTAGAATTGAACTGTTTTATTTGAAATCCTTTACAGTAATTAGATAATTTAAATACATTAATTTTTAATAAGTAAAATGCAGCAAAAGCATTGTTTCAATTTAACATAGATATGACTTTACTTTTATAAATTTATGGAAAATTTAGGGGAAATTCATTTCTTTAACAAATTTACATATAATTAATTATCTTTAGAGATAGAAAACTGTTCATATCATGTGCATTTTATAATAATTATTGTTGGTTTTTAAAACATAAATCACATGTTAATTTCCAAGTAACTTTAAACTTAAATATTAATTTATTGGTATTACAAGTTTTTAGATAGTGATACAAATGTGGTATTGACGTTAAAGAAAATGAACTTGTACATTTATTAATTAACTTGTAATGAATATTTTCATTACAAGTCAATTAATAAATGTACAAGTTGATTTTCTTTAACGCCAATACCACAACTGTATCACTATCTAAAAACTAGGTCACTGGGGCGATTTTCGAAGATTAATTTCACAAACACTTTCAAAACACATCTCAGCATTTATCATGTTCAAAGCATGATACCCTTAATTATATTATTTTCAAACACATTTATAAGTTAAACTGATTATAAGTTCATTGTATGCAAATGTATATGTTTTTTGGCCATTTTCCTTCTTATTGTTTATTAACTTAACTCTAAAATTCTTACTACTTGTTAGTCTTAGATTTAATTAACTTGTGTACATATATTATTTATTCATATGTTCTGTTTTAGCAAGTTCAAAATACTTTAATAATAAATTGCATTTCATTACCTAAACAAATTAAATATTT
>JAHWXV010073310.1:0-14138 GCA_024586415.1 Phrixothrix hirtus
ATATATATATATATATATATATATATATATATATATATATATATGTATATATATATATATATATATACAAGTTAAATACATATATAAAACTCATGCATGGGTTGAAAGTTGAACTCGAGTCCTTGAGCTAACATGACGCACGCTCTATAGGGTGGATAGAAAAATTTGAAAATCTCGCAAGAATCAAGTACCTTTAATTTTAAAGAAATTGTTTATAAATAAAAGATATGTACAAATATGAAGTCGTACACTCCAATCTTAAAAATTATTTTTCTTGGGTTTCTTTTATAATAACCCCATATTAACAAATTGTTTTAGTAAACCTAAATAATGTCAAGCGGGTAACTGAAATAAATTTGTTAAAAATTATTAAAAATTATATAATTTGTTTAGTTTCCAGTTGTGATGCGTAATTCATCTTTATAAGCACATCGCCTTGTGGGGAACTCAAGATCCTCACAATACAAAATAAATAGGAAATAATTTATAATTTAATTATGGTAATTTATTACCATTAAATTTAAACAACACTCCAAAACAGCTCGACAGATCCGTTTGAAAAAAAGTCAATCAGAAAAATTCTCAAATATCGCTATTTTCTAGTTTAACCGCTTCCGTAATTTTCCCGAGTATATTCGGGAACAATACACTTACCAGAATAAATTTGCCTAAGTTATCTCGGGCACTCAATAATGCTATGTATTTAATGCATTTGTCTGAATTAATTATTTGTTTTTATTTGTAGTGATTATATGAATTCAATGAGCGATAATATGATATTTATGGAAAGTAATAGTTCTGCCTTGTGAACTACTGAAAAACGTGGGAAAACAAAGATTTTGTCACAAGCTGTTATCGATTATAATCGGAGGTGACAGGATTAGCCAATATTTGCCCGGTAATCCCATTGCTCGGTATCGCGGTAAAAATATTATAAAAAGATATTCTGCAATCTTTTAGAACAATCACTGCTCGATACAGGAAACAAGTGGACAAAAATGCCATCTGCAGTGTAGAATTTAAGTTATAGATAAACTTACTGAAAAATATTCTTCAAATTTAATTTCGCAACGTAGTCTCCTACGTCTAACAGCACATTATTTTCGAACTGCAAAAAAGATCAATCTAACCCGGCAATGTGCTGTTTGTTGATCGCATATAGATTTACGAAATAAAATAATTCAAAGGAAAAGCAGATATTACTACCTGAAATATGCTTTAGGGTTAATTTATAAATAATTTCCAGTATTTATCTTCACCGTGCTTATGTTTTTATCACATATTACTTTTAACCCGTTTTATAATTAAATACGTTTTGCAATTGAAATTGACACTTTGTTTTATTGAATATTTAGTTTAGTAAAATTAGGGAGAAAAACCATTTGACATTTTTGATTGACTTCTTTCGATATAAAACCTGATATGGAAGTGGTTAGACCTTTTGATAAAGCTTGGACATATGGCATTTGATTTATACTTTGAAGGTCTACAAAATATGTGAAAATAAAATAAATTGCCTGAACAGATGACTATTGACATCAATAAACAACTTCACTTTTTTTCCAATTTTAACTACTACCATACTATGCTCAAATATGAATTTTATTTTGGTCACCTCAGTTGCTTTTAGGGGTACACTGTCACACACGGATAGTCGCACAGACATGTCGCCTGAAAGCATTAACGTCATCTTGAACTGCCCCAAAATGCATATTTCTATTGAAAACCCGTTTTTCAAACCTTAGCCCAAATGCTTAATGCAGTCGAAAAAGTAAGCAAGTTTAAATGAAACTTTCATGGTGCCGGGTATACCACATACATTCCTCTTTATGAGTACAGTGGGTTGTATAATGAATCGTTGACTTTCTAGACGGTGCACCATGTATACCGTTTAGATATAGTTTCTCATATGATTCTGTGTTTTTGTGTATAATGTACTAATGTTCTAAACCTAAAAGCTTCAGAGATATTCTTGGTTTCCCAAAAAAGTGACGAATCAACATTTCATAACAATAGGGTTGTCAACAAGCACAAGGGTGTGTGTGAAGGCGCTTTCCAGCTATATAGAACGTGAATGTATGATGTGGAATATACAATGGACGTATTGTTCACCCTTATTTGTTACATGGTACATCAATTGGTATATCCTACAATATAGACTTCTTCAACTACTTAAGGTTAATATAAACAGCACAATCTCAAATATACAGCACTAAAAGGAAAATTGCCCATTTAGTTATTCTAAATTTTTTAATTTTGCGAACTCATAGAGGTCGTATTTTATTGAAATAAATTGTTGAGGAAATAACATGTTGTTCAATAATATCAAATTACTGCAGCTGTATTTGTTTGTTTGTGTAAAACCGACCTATCTCAATACACAATGACGTACAATGTTATTGTTCGTATTTTATGAAAACAAAAATTGAACACTTAATAAATTTATTTAAATACATTCCATTATAATAAATAATAAACGAATTTATAAGTGTTCCCAACTTTATTAATAATTATTATAATTAATCATTATACTAAAGGCCATATTTAAATTTTTATAAGTACCATCATTTTGATAATTTACTTTTTGGACCATTTTAATTTTCAGAATTAGTAAAAAATTGTAAAGGATTTTTCATTGCTATAAGATATTGTTTTATTATTATGTGACGATCTTAAATTACACTAAGTGTAAGTTTTATAAACCCAAAATCGAAGCAATTGAACTGCATTTAGTGCGGGTATTATTTCAAAATCAAAGAATATTTTCCTTAACCTTTCTCAGCATGCAATCTAAGATACAATTAATACAATCAGAAGTGACGCACTTATCTTTTTTACAAGATGTGCTCAAGATGCTCTCCTCCACTAGCAATACACGGTTGTGCTCTACGGTGTAATGATTGTTACGTTAGGGTGAGTATTGCGGGAGAATCACGAATTGTTCGTGAAGTATAACGCATTCGTTCTGTTAATTATTCTAGGTTATTAATAGGCACTACGTAAACTAAAACTAAATTTAGTTAAATTAATAAACACGGAAAACTTAAACTTATTACTTCAATAATGAAAAATATAGACACTATTGCTCAAAACCTTGTGAGAAAATATAAATATCCCATAATTTTATATACAACATTTGTAAGAGAATGCAAAGCTATAAATGAAATTAATATTCCCGATTCATATATTTTATTATTTTAGAATGATGTAACAAAACGGTGTCACGTGTTTATCGTTTATTTGACTAAAATGACACATTCAGTTATTCGCTATTGCAGTAACTTCCAAACAATTCTGCAGCTTTATTTTAAAAGCGTTGAAACGACAAAGAATTTTTTAAAAAGAATTCTTTTGTTTTGAATTAGAATTATGCCAGCGTATGTTGTTTGTCGGTGGGTTTTAAAATCACCATGTATTAACATACCTTTTACACAATCAGCGAAAAATTTAAAAAAACGGACGAAATATGTAGAACAGAGTATTAAAAGATCGTTTATAAACGGGTTTTTAATCGATTTTTCAAATTTTTTAAGGTCATTTCTAGTGATATACTACATATAATATATTTTTTCAGAATTTTTAAATTATAAATAACTTTTTATGCTGCTTAGATTAACTTTATCTAAGATATTAAACTTAGTCAATATAACAACTTATTTTAATTAAAATACGATCTTTAAGCACTCGCAAAACTAAAAAGCTTAGATTATGAAGTGCTGCTTTGTTTAACGATTATAGATGTGGTAGCAACGAGATGTAGTGCAAAAATTATTAGAATATACATAGTTTTTAAGATAAACCCGCAGTTACTAACAGACTACAGATTTAAATGCTATATGTTGTTACCTGAAATTACTTCTAAAGCGGGAATTAATAATTTCTAGTCGAGTGGGAGGTGGCTGCATGCAACCACTGTATATTTAAATTTGATTTACACGTATATCTCAAAGATACAAAAGTAATACAAAGAGATTGCATTTGCTTGAAATTATAGAATAGCTTTGTTTTACTCCCAGTAAAATCTATAAACAGATTTATTTTCAATAATTGATATTTTACCGACAACTGAAGCTAAATTTTCGGCGTAATTTAATTGCATTATATACTATTTACATTTATACATGACTTACTATTTCGGCTACCATCAAGTGATTGGCAGACTTTGATTGGATACTTCCCAACGGCATCAACATGTGATAATTCAGCTGTATTGGGAAGTAGGTATTTATTTAATACCTTTGGGGTAACTTGTACTTATCCGCAGTCCACTTTGTGGAACATCTTTGAAGCTAACTTACTTCTTGTACACACACGCTGACTTGTAGGTGATTTAAACCATACTTTAATCACAAGTATAACAGTTATATAACAACATTTATATATTTTGGTCGTTACCATAACAACCTTTTACCATAATTTACCGGTCGGAGACGCATAATTTTAAACTATTTATTTCTCACTTTTCATTTTTTCAAAATGTTTGTTTAAATTCTCACTTTGTGGTTTTAACCCTGTTACGACATTTTTGTGAATTTGTTTTGTTGGAACTTTTTAAAATTTTATGAGCTACAGGAAATGGGCTCCTTTGTCGAAAGCAGTTTTCTAGAGCCTCAAAATCTTATTTTCTAAGTATATCTTTACTAAAATATTAACAACATCTTAATCTGTACAATTTATCAGGCGTGTCCAAATACGTCACTGAACTTTAAAATAAATTTGAATTATTTTAAGTTTTGGTTTCATTATTTCCAAGTTTGAGATTATAATTTTTTAATAATAAAATACAGATACATTGATCTCTTGGTACATATTTGTATCACCAGTAATTGATTAAAATACAAATTTCTTGTAAGGAGCCAGTTTTTTCTAAATTCATCATTGCTGCACTTTTCGATATCCATTTTCATTGACCTTATTTGAAATATTTATTTCATCCAATTTAATACCAGATTTAAATCAATCTAGTAATACACGCGAACCGCCGATACTAATGCATAATTTATAGCATTTGGGAACAAGAAAACACGACCAAACAGTAATGTAATCCTAAACTAATGAGATGTGAACTTCATTAGGTCCTGACTATTTTATCTTCCTTTGTTTTGTGCGGGTTTATATAAAAGTTTAAAGATAGTTTTCTCAACAGTATCTGGAGTTAAAATGGCGCGGCCTTACGTAAATAAAGGAGGAGTCACTCTTTAGCGATTGACGCTTTTATTTCAACACCATCAAAAAAACTTTGACAACGAGCACGTCAACTTCCAGCCTGATCACGACTTCGAATAGAAAAGAATTTCTCCGCGAAGGCGAAGACTCTCAGACAGTAGATGTGAACTTTAAGCCCGCCAAGACTCCCCCTGTCATGTTGAGGAATAAAGACAAATAGCTAACAAAATTGAGCCAACTCACCAATAGGAAACTTGAGTCCATACAAGAACTAAACCTTTATGAAAGCTATGCATTTACAACCCGTGACCGCCGATAACTTCCATGTGATTATTCCTTATCTAGCGAGGAAAAAACTGTCGCTGTACACGTACCGAAGGCATTCCAAGAGATATAAACAAAGAAGAGGCTGTCCTCGAGATACAATTTCTTGCTATCTTCGCAAGGAGGATGCGATGAGACCCAGAGTGGAAACCGCTACCGTTCCTCCAGGTTTAACGTGGAAGGTGTGCGGACCATAGGCACATATTCGAAAAATTCTTCCACCAATCTTTTAAGGTGGAAGCACCACGAAAAATCAGACAAATGAGCCAGTGCCAGTATTGGCAGTGGTACGGCTATTTTAAGAGGCGTTTTCCTGCCAAGTCGCTTTGGGTTACGTGCAGAGAGAGTCAATCCATGACTTCGTGCTACAATTTACCGACCCCATCTAGCCAACTTGAAGAGATGTCTAACGTTCCCAGGAAACCGCAGTCGCTGTCATGAGACATAACCACCACATACTTTGTACACTGCAGAATTCACTCCGCATCCCAAAGCCACCTACCACCAACTTTGCTAACGTATTACTTACAATAACTATTCCCGCCCTCAGCTACCATATACTGAATAATCTGATTTACATCTCCCAATAGAGCAAACAACGAACCCATTGGACGGCAACTGTCCAGTGTAGTGAATTGCAAGTTTTAATAATTGTACACAGAGTCTATAGAAAACCTTGAATCAATGGTCAACAGTAAATCTTTCCAATAAAGTGTCATATGTAAAGAACTTTTCGGCCATTTTAAAGCTAAATAACCAATTTAAGCTAAGATAACATCAGACCTCTATTACAAAATAACCTAATTTTTTTTATCTAACCATATAACTGTAAACTCGACCCCGAAAATATTGAAAACGTTTAAATCGAGCTTGGGTTATAACTTTGTGCTGTATTTGTGTACTGTCAAATCATTGTTCAATAAACCCTATTCAATTTATCTATATCAAAGTGGCAAGCTAGCATTACACACTTGCATACAAATATACAAAACGGGTTCGATCAGTCATTTGTAGATTTTTTGCTATAGCATCAAGAAATGCTATACTATTCACGTGAACAGGTGTGAATGGAAGCGTGTCATTGCCCTGTTGCACACGCATTTCTTCCTTGAAATTCCGAATATTTAAACCTTGTTAGTAATTTTCCTTTGCATGGGTTTCTTTTTTACTATGCTAAAGGACTTCAACAAGAGAAGACTATAAGGCTATGTTTAGTTTTAGTTTAAATTTTGCATTATTTTTTGTTTCAAATTTCAAATTTGGCGCGCATGTTGGCGCTATCCATAGTGCATTGTTCTTTAAAAAAACGAAAAGCTGTCAGAATTAATTAAGTTCGCGTTGCGAATGTGTGTAAATTACGAGCATGTTATGTGAAGTTATTGAATAAAATTCAAAGTTATTTTAATATTTGTCGTTTATTCATTATAAACATATTTAACAAAAGTATCTAACAATTAACATACAGGTTAATAGTAAAGTACTATAAAGGAATTTTAATTTGGAACTCAAAACTCAAAAACCACCCATAACTGTTGAAGGAATGAAGGCCTTTTTCCGCAAGGACAGTCGTGTCATCTGTCATGATACTGGGCAAAATCATGCATTTTTGTATTGCGTTGGAAGATATGAACTGAATGGATCCCCACCACAAGAGAAAGTAAACTGCAATCATTAGTAACCATGCTATCTCCTGCAAAAATTAGCATGAGCTTATCGCGCTTTTTCGTGAGTAATCTTTCACATTTTAATTTCTTTTGGAACTCAAAACTTAAAAACCACCCATAACTGTTGAGGGAATGAAGGTATTTTCCGCAAGGATAGTCGTGTCATCTGTCATGATACTGGGAAAAATCATGCATTTTTGCACTGTGTTGGAAGATATGAACTGAATGGATGCCCACCACAAGAGAAAGTAAACTGCAATCATTAGTAACCATGCTATCTCCTATAAAAATTGGCACGAGCTTGTCGCGATTTTTTGTGAGCAATCTTTCACATTTTAATTTCTTTTGGAACTCAAAACTCAAAAACCACCCATAACTGTTGAAAGAATGAAGGTCTTTTTCCGCAAGGACAGTCGTGTCATCTGTCATGATACTGGGCAAAATCATGCATTTTTGTACTGCGTTGGAAGATATGAACTGAATGGATGCCCACCACAAGAGAAAGTATACTGCAATCATTAGTAACCATGCTATCTCCTATAAAAATTGGCGTGAGCTTGTCGCGCTTTTTCGTGAGCAATCTTTCACATTTTAATTTCTAAATTGCTTTTAGAAATCAAACTAAAATGACTTAAAGCTCTTAGCCAGCATTTACTCCATTAACTACTCTAAATAGTATTGAAGATAATACGTTTCTTCTAGAAAATACTTGAATTATTTTAGCAATTTACCCTCATCTACTTCCAGTACCTAGCGATGAAGTATCTCTAAAGGGATGTGGGAGTTTATCTTAGGGGAAATGAAAGGCACCAGCTGTTCGTGCCTTTCGTTGGACATAGTGATCTTTTGGTAAGCACTGAATTAGCTATAATCTCCCTCTTATTTATGGTGTGATGAGTTCCTTGTGGAAGAAGAGGCTGATGGTGATTAAGTTCACTAAAAAGCAGCCTTGGTATTTGATTGGACTTCTGTTGACTTTATCTTCTTGTAGATTTAAAATGGTTCGCTGAATTTTTAGTATGCCAGCTACTAAAAGGCATCAAGTCAGATTGTGCAAAGATGTGCTAATGGGCACCTATAATTACTTTTGACTAAGAAAGATAGCAACATTTCCCTACACTTCAAATTTTACGCAGAAGCCGTGATTTTGTTGGCACTTTATTATCAAGTGTTGGTGAGTATCCAATTAAACAGTTCTTCTCTAAATAAACGTTTGTGTTTAATCGCAAACTACTAGCTTTATTATTAATCTTCAGAAGATTCATTTTTGTCTTGGTGGTTCGAAAGTCTTCTGAATCGATACTTGTCACACTAACTATCCCAAAAACCTCTACTCAGGGAATACTTCCACAATTAGTTAAACAGTTTAGATTTCTTGCTTACTTTCGGTAATTTGGAAATTTTCGAAAGACTTTGGTTACTCTGGGTTTATCTTGTCATATTAACTGTAAATAGTATTATAGAAATCTTTTTCTTTCACCTCTCTCTCTTGACGGCCCCGACTGGTGTAGTTAGCATGTTTGCTTCTGCACCAAGGGACGTAGGTTCAAACCCCATTGAGATCGGTAAATTTTTCAGCGGAGCAAAATTTAAAAAACATGCCTTCTACCCGGATAAGGAAGTAAAATCGTAGGTCTCATATCAATGTGATGTTTGGCACGATAAAAATCCCTACTGGCGGTGGAACTTCTCCAGATTCGGCAAAATTTTAGTAGGCATGGCGAAATGACTATATAACAGTTCTAGTCCAAGAGGGCCAAGGGAAATTCTTCATCCCGAACCCTCAATCAAAAAAACAAACAAACAAACCTCTCCCTCTTTCCCTTCTCCTCACACTTCCTCTACCGCTCTTCTTTACGCTCTATTTCTCTCTCCCTCTTTCTCGCTATAAGGGGACACCTGTGTTAAAATAGCCATGTGCGCTTATTTCTTTGTAGTTGTAAAATGGTAGACTCAATCGTCAAAAATAATAGTTAAAAGTAAATCTTAACTCAAATGTAGGTAGAAAAGGAAAACATTAGTAACAGTCATCTTCGTTTATCCTCTTGCTTTAGGTTCTAACTGTTTTGAGGTTGGTTTCAGTTTCAATGCAATAATAAAGAATTTGTGATTTGTGCTATTATTTAGTCTATTTTATTATTAACTAGTAATCGCATGCGACTTCGTGCGCATTGCCATACTCTTCGTCTTTCCATTTTCTCCCGAAATTGCAACTCCTCCGGCCCAATATAAAAACTACGGTTCATCGAAGACGTCCGCGGAAAACCTTGCTCGCTTCATCAATATTGATCTAGTATTTTTTGAGTTTAATAGAATAAACAGACAGACAATTTTTAAAATTATACTTGTGCTTAGCTGTCGTGAAAATAGCGCAGTATACGAGGTATGGGAATTAAATAACAAGAAGTATTCAACGACGTAGGCATAAACTTTCACAGTTGCACTACACGCGTGACAAGTTTCAACTCATTCGGGTGCATTGTATGTGATGTAAGAAATTTTAAAAAGTAGTGTTGAAGTATTACGTGTCGGAAAAATGTGTGATAAAGGAATGGAACAAACGATTATGATAAAGTTTTTAACGAAATCAGGCGATAAACCGTCTGTTATTCTAAAAAAATACAGAGCGTGTTCGGTAATGAATGTCTGTTATCTGCTCACATGTACGAATGGGCGGCGCGGTTCAAAGCGGATCGAGAGTCGGTTAAAGACGACAAGAGAGCGGGTGCATCAACCACAGTGAAGACAGGTGTTAATGTTGAGCGTTTGGATGTGTTCTGACCGTCGATTAACGATACGTTGTCAGCAGATCTCAACATTAATAAAGAGTGTTCGCCAAATGGTACACGAAGATTTAACGATACGTAAGCTGTGTGCGAAACTCGTTGCGAAAACTTTAACTGCGAAGCAGAAAAAGTTTCGATTTGCCAGGAGTTTTTCGAAAGCATCGAAAATCACGGGCGGGACTGGTTGAAGAGTGTGATTACGGGGTATGAAAGCTGGATCTTTCAGCATGGTCCTCAGACTCGTCGGCAAAGTAAACAGTGGGTTGAAGTCGGAAGAGAACGTCCTCAAAACGCAAGAATGTCGCGGTCGCAATTGAAAACAATGCTCATTTGTTTTTTCGATATCAAGAGCGTTGTCCACAAAGAGTTCGTTCCACAAGGCCAAACTATTAATGCGGTTTTCTACCTTGAAGTTTTAAAGCGGCTGTGTGCCAGAGTTACGCGGGTAAGGCCTGAACTGAAGGAGTCTGGATGGATAATTCACCACGACAATACGCCAACATATTTGTCGCTTCTGGTTGGATAATTTTTAGCGAAAAATAATATTCCAACGCTGCCCCCCCCCCCTTTAGCCCAGATCTGGTTTCACTGAACTTTTGGATAAACCCCTAATTCCCAAGATAAAGACTCCCTTAAAATTTTGCAGAGTCTAACTTCGGACGACCTTCAAAGGTGTTTCTAGAAGTGGGAAGAGAGGTGAACAAGTGGCTGACACTCCGGGGGAGTTACTGCCAAGGAATGAATGCGTAACTATGTTCAGTTTTTTGCAATAAAGCGTTTTTAAAGAAATTCTCGTTATTTAATTGGCATACCTCGTATAACCTAAAAGTTAAATATTTTGAAATCACAGACAGATCTACAGTTTTATTTAGATGTGTAGATAGTATTCTGATTTTTACTTGAGCAGGTATTTTACTTAATTACACATACACGGTATATCCGGAAAGTAAGAGTTTTTGCCTATGCAGAGAGAGGAAGTTTTGTTTCAACAAATCTGGCAACAGTTTTCTTTACCCTAACGTATAACTAATAATAAGAGTCAGTTAGTTGAAAATTGTAGTTGCAATAACGTTTTAAAATTAACCCACCAATTCGAATTGCCGCAAAGTGCGAGGTCCACGCCATAATTCGTTACTTAGTCGCTACATAACCAAAATACGTTGCGTCATTGTCGCTATTTACGGTTATGTAATAAATTAGACTAATACTAAGAAATGGTGTAATGTACTTAAAGAAGGTAGACAGAAAATTCGTGACGAAATAAAGTTAAAATTGAAACACTCCTTCGAGAAGATCGACGTTTATGACTCGATGAGTTGCACAGGTTGTGCCCTGAAATCTCAAAGACTGTTATTATTGATGAAACCATGGTAGGAAAATTGGCGTACAGAAAATTTTGTGCATCGTGGATTCCGCGATAGATAACCAACGAACACAAAGTAAACCGTGTTACTTCTAGTCCATAATTTCTCGAACGGTTTGCTCTCGAAGGTGATGATTTTTGGAATTCCATAGTCACAGATATTGAAATGTAGGATGTGTACTATATCTAAGAAAACAAGAGGCAATCAATATAATGGCGTTGAAGATCAACACTAATTCCTGAAAAATTCAAAACCGAACGGTCCACTTGAAAAACTATGGCAACGGTCTTTTGAGACCATCAGAATATTTTACATATAGATTTTTTGCCCCAAGAGCAAACCATAACTGCGAGACGTTATTGTGAAACCTGTGACAACTTTCGTCCGCGTACAGCACCCGAAACCTGATATCGCTCTTTCCGACTACCATCTCTTCACCAATTTGAAGACTTGCATCAATGACAAAGCTTTTCTACTGATGAAGAAGCTAAACACGTAGGGTTGGAATGGGACGAGCAGTTGGGGGGGAGGAGTAGTTCTACGAGGAAGTTATCGAAAAGCTTATTTTCAGGCTCATCATATAGGTGAATGTAAACGGTTACTATGTCGAAAAATAGTTTAATAAACACCTTAACCACTTCGTAAATTTAAAAAAAAATGACACTTTTTCGATTTTTAACAAATAAAAAACCTCCTACTTTCTACAACTATGTACTCATAACTAGAACTTCATTAGTAGCTACAAGTGCATAACCGCGACCCCATAAATTACTGTATTTGTTGCAAGCAATTTACATGTGCAACTGGTAAAGGACTTCTGGCTTCGATTGTACTGACATTTTTTCTAGCATGTTTTTATATATAAATTTACGAATAACAAATTGAGGGGTAAAAATAAATCTGAACAAATTCAATTGAGTAAAGATTACATATAATTACAAAGTCCAGTTTATTAAAATTCGTGGGTTCATAGGCGTCATAGGCAAACAGTGGAAGTTTTCCATGGATTACAAAAAACCAATTTGCTTGGTGCTTTGGTGAAAGTTGATTGTCTAAGAAAAATGGGAAATAATTTAACCTTTCGGGTGCCATAATGGCACCTTAGAGAGAAAACAATTTGTAACGGACGAAATTATAACGTTTCGGGAATCGAGAAGATCTAGGCCAGCGTAGCTCAATGAAGAAAGTGTGGATTGATGCATATTAGGCTTTCGTTCATTACTAAACTTCCAGAAATCTTAAAAATGTCGACATAAATGTCACTTAATTTATTTACTGTCTGACACCTTTTAATAAAACAGCGAGGAAAATTAAGAAAACTAAATATAACAGTAAAGAATATAAATACTTTTGTTAACTAGCAATATAAAATGCCTTTATTAAAATAAAATGAAAATTTTTTGCCTACATTTATTTTCACGCCGGAAAATAACGACTAAATCGTGCAGAGTACGTTTCATATAAGAAATGCAAGGCTCGAATTTATATATGTTTAGCATGAAAGTTAACGGGTACCGAACATGGGCCGTGTGAACTTCTTATCTGTGATAGTCTCAACCAAAATATAATGTTGATAAGATCAGAAATATTACAGAATAGGTGATAAAAACTAAAATATTTGATGATTCAAATAACATGGGTCGCGTTCGTGTGATACATTATTTAAATAAAGATAAGATAATTTATCGACTGCAAAAAATAGTTTAAATTTAGATACAATTTACTGTTGATATATCTACAAATATTTAGCTAATCTAAATTCCAATAAGGATGGGCTATGCATTAAAAGACAAGTATTATAAATTCATTGCATTAAGAAAATGTAGCACAGGGTTTAGCGATGACGGAAATGACGCAAAATAGGATTTCCAAATTGTAAATGTAAAAGTTATAAACTTCGTTACCTAATATTTTTTTCTGTGAAGTGGATGCTGAGGGAACTATAAATTTTTGATGGTCCAAAGATGAGTGTTTTCATCATTCAAATAGTCCTTCAGGAAGTAGTGAACAGAGAATGTGCCACATGGCCGCAATTTAACTTATTTCCACGTGACGACTTTCGACTAATTAATTACAGACCTAACTCGGGAATTTCTATCCCACTGAATGATTTATATTTTTCTCATAAAAAATAGTTTAAAATAAGAAATAGCAAAACAAATTGTTAAAATTAAAACGAAAATCAAAAAAATAACAACAACGCGTAGAACAATTTTGGAGTACACACGGTCAGCTTTTTATACAAATAAGTACGTAAAAATTTATTAAATTTGCCATACCGGTCGCTTTCAGAAATACAGAATTGAAGAAAAATTAGGCTCTTATAAAATAAGAATTACGTATCTACCTGAATTGGAAGTATAGTTAAACTGATATACAGTTTAGGGCGTAAATTATGGCGGCAGCTACTTTAAATTACAGTGCTAAGAAAAGAATGGTCTTGCACAGTAATTCTTTAACTTTTCTTCGGAAAGGATTCAACTGCGAAAGTTGCAAGCCAAGACATGTATGCAGTAGAAGGCCTAAACGTTATGTTCAAAAGCACACCATAGTTTTTGTTCCTAAAATTGATTTGAGTATCATAGACCAACCTCACAATTATTTGCCATGTTAAGCTTGAAAAGGTAAACAGAAGTTGTAGCATGATTTCATAAGTGCTGAACACTAATGTGTTGACAATTCATACACCAAACGAACTATAACGTGTTATGAAAAATGGATACACGTACTTAATATTTTTACTTTCTCTTACCTATATGAAATATAGAATAGAGAAAGTATTGTTTTTCGTCCAAAATTTTCGATGTCAAAATTTTAGTGGAAATACACGTTTT
>JAHWXV010073331.1:0-10830 GCA_024586415.1 Phrixothrix hirtus
TATAAATGAATACCTATTCTATATTTTAAATCTATGTTGCATATACTAAACTTATAGATACGTTTCACCTTTCTCGACTAGATTCCAAATTTGACGGCTGAAGATTTGATGCAAATGCAAAAATCATCAGGTTTAGGAAATCTATAACACAACATTTCAAATTACGTCAGCTGCCCTAGTATTGAATGTAAACTTTACCTTTTACATTTAACTTTGTAGTTTGACAAGGTTACGTTAAATTACTGATAATGTATAAACACTTTAGAATAATGATGCATCCACTTTATCTGGAAAATTCGAAAAATTACTTTATTTAAGTATAATCCGCCGCACTTGCTAAATATTTCTTTTAACAAAAGAAATAAAATAAAATGCAAATACGTTAAATTATTTTAAAGGTTATTTTAGAATTTATATCTTTCCTTACATTTTGGTTTTAACGGTTACTCTTAATTGTTTTATTTAACAATATTGTATAATATTTCAATAATAAATTCATACCTGCAATTTTCTAGTAACTGAAAAGTAACGTATAGCGTAACGCAACAACCAACAAATTAGAAATTTTATATTTTTCTAGGTTAGAAATAAACAAAACAAACCGCACCTGATCACATGATATCATTTGATGCTCTCACTCTTACTGCGCGGCTGGGTTGCTCTATAAACGTTATGCCAAAACGGGCTATTCTATTGACAACTCTTATTTTCTTACTTTCTCTATGACCTGCAGCCAAAATCGCCACTGGCAACAGGTTCGACCTGCTGGCAGACCAACCACTAGACCCCGTCCGAGAGATGAGAAGGCCACCTGTTCCGCCGGTAGTCCTCATAAACAAGGATCAGTGGCTTGAGGTCGCCTAGCGACCTGGGCATAAACGTGAACAATGCCAAGAATGTGTCTCTTGGCATTAAAATACAATTCGCAAATGAAGACGACTTCAGAAAAGTTACCGCTTTTCTGAAGGAAAAGGCACTTCAGTTTCACACTTTTCTCCTGAATAAGGAGAAATTATTGAGGGTCGTCGTCCGCGGACTTCCTCCGGAACTGTCCAACGACGACATAAAAGAAGATATACTACGACAGGGACTCCTTGTGTTATCCGTCAGAAGGATGCACAGGGGAGCAGAAAAGGTACCGATGGAGGTCGATAAAACCCCCGAGGGGAAGGCAATATACAACCCTAAGGCCATCTTAGGGTTGTGTATCTCCATTAAATCCCCGCGTAGGTCCAAATACGTGGTACAGTGCTATAGCTGCCAGGTATTTGGACATACGCAACGACGTTGCAACGCTGCACCGAGGTGCGTGAAGTGCGGCGAGAAACACAGCACGGGCGAGTGCGTTAAGCGCCGATAAGACCCGCCGAAGTGTTCCAACTGCGGTGGCGGACACACCGCCAGTTACAAGGGGTGTCCGAAGCGCCCGCAACCGCAACACCAATTCAGACCTGCAGCCCGAGCCGCAGAAAACCCGCGCCCACCACGTAGCAGCATGAACTACGCCGCTGCCGTGAAAGGGGAAGATACAAGAGTACCAAGAGGTTTCACTCCTAGAGAATCCGACAACAGCCCAATAACGCTGGAAAAGCTCCTTCAAGAGGGCTGCCTCCGGGTGGAAGCCACTAAGGAGTGTGGCACATTCGCAGAAGGCATTGCAAAGGTGTTGCAATGCCTGCTACAACTTCTGAAAATTTTTCAGAATTAAAACTCAGAAAAGAGCAACACTCCGCCCACAAGGGCAGTCGGTACGTGCACATACCGACGACAAAAAACCCGCTTCAAAAAGAACTTTTCCGAAGGAGGCAAAGGATGAATATCTTAGTACTCCAATTGCCAAACATAAACAGTCAACAGTCAACCAGCGTGCAGAAAGCGGCTGCAACTGTCATCGAGTGCAGACGTGTTCGTTGGCAGTTGTACTTCTTCACTTCTATTGTGCTGTACCTTAAGCCCCTTCTACTTGTAACGGTGGATTGGATGCAGTATAAAGTACATTTAGAAGTCTCCACTCCCATTATGATTCGAAATGGAAACTCAGAGCGAAATTATGGAAAGGCTGCGAAAGACGCAACAAAGCTACTCAACGAAATGTCGTATTCGTCAGACGAAAATACAATCATAGAAGTCAACGAAACCGTAACCCCCCACGGGTTTATCACCCAAAAGGGGAAAACGCGGAAGCCCTCCAGACAGGTCAACTCTGCGCCTGCCGCAAAATTAACTACTTCGAACAGGTTCGAACCAATAGCGGAAGAAAATGAGGAAGCACCCGTAACTCAAAAGAAAGGACAATTACCACCCATGGTGCTGCACGAGAAGGCCCGCTGGATCGAGGTGAGCGAAGACCTCCACCGCCTGGAAATCAAGGTAAAAGAAGCCAGAAATACAGCAATAGGAATAAAAATCCACCTCCAGGGTGAAGACGATCACGCGAAGGTCGTCGATTACCTCAAGAGAAGGAAAATACCCTACCATACCCATCTCTTCAATAAAGAGAAGCCCCTGCGGGTGGTCATCCGTGACCTCCCACACGAAATCTCTAATAAAGTAATAAGAAACGACCTCATACGACACAGCATCCCCGTACTAACGGTACGTAGGACGCACAGGGGATCTGAAAAAATCCCCATGCCGCTAAACCACCTGGAGGTGAAAAAATTTCCGGCTGGTAAGGAAATTTCCAAGGTCAAGGCAGTACTATGCCTGAAAGTGACCATAGAGACAACGAGGAGATCAAGGAACCTGATCCAGTGCCACAAGTGCCAAAAGTTTGGGCACACACAATAGCGGTGAAATGCGGCACCGAAATGCGTCAAATGCGGTGCCGATCATGATACTGCAACATGCGAAAACAGCAGAGAAGAGCCTGCCAAGTGTGTAAACTACGGTGGCGGGCATACAGCCAGTTACAGCGGGTGCCCAAACCGCCCTAAACCACCCGCAGCACCAATAGCGCCTGCAGCAGCAACACCAAGAGGGGGCGCGTCATTTGCCGCAATTGTACGCGGCGAGGACCCCCAACCCCAACCTCCAACGGGAGCAAATTACGATAAGTATCTCGACCTAGAAAAGCTGATGCAGGCCGACAGCCTCCTTGTGGACACCAGAAAGGAGTGTGTAACAATCTCTGAGGGCGTAGCAAAGATCATGCTAGGCCTACCAGCAATACTTGC
Source organism: Phrixothrix hirtus (assembly GCA_024586415.1). Classification (NCBI taxonomy): domain Eukaryota; kingdom Metazoa; phylum Arthropoda; class Insecta; order Coleoptera; family Phengodidae; genus Phrixothrix; species Phrixothrix hirtus. The sequence goes on from JAHWXV010073331.1 coordinate 3,177, forward strand.
AGTATTTAACAAGTAAGGCACAAAGAACCACACTCCTCCCACAAGGGGAAGTCAGCACGCACGTACCGGCGACAGAATACGCTTCTAAAAATGGTAAACAGCTCCGTTGAAGATATAAGAAGTGATTTCTTGGGGCTCCGATATCACTGATACATTGGTATTGGCAACCAGCGTGTCCAGTGACCAAGTACTAATGAGCCCCACTAGGGCGAAACCATTGGTCTGCTGGTGCTGTGTGACGCTGTTTGGAAATGCAAACCTTTATATTTTTACCTATTTAGTTAGTTTAAAAATCTTTTGGTGAGAGAAGCCTTAGAATTGTTTATATTACAGTTTCGTGGCTTTTCACTTGTGCCGAATTAATTTTTAAAATTCTTGCCGTTTAGGAGGAATCTTCTTCTTTATTTTATTTGTATTAAAATACCTCCTAATATAAACAATAGATGAGTCTGCCATTATTTGTCACAAATAAGAAGCTGCGGAAATTGGGTGAATATGCCAAAATAAGAATAGAACGGAACTTGTAACTTAATTATAACAAATAATTAAAAATGTTAGGCTGTAATATTTTGTGAAAATAGTGCAATAACGTAGAAATGTGATTAAAAGAATTGACACAATTCTGCACGTGTTTTCGTTATAAAAGTGTATTACCAGAAGTGTAAGAAATAAACTTTAAGGGTGAAATAAGTAAGTGCGTGAAGGCGACTCTCTTATATGAAGCGATCACATAAATAAAGATTAGCTCCTCTATTTTACCACAGTATGATAAGGCAAATCGATAATAATTGTAAATAGTACGAATTAATTAGCTCCGTTATAATATTATAATTAACAAAATTCAACACAATGTAATTAGTTTATATTACACGATATAAGTTTGGATCATTTAGTTATAATATTAAATAAGAAAGAATCAAAACAAACAGATTAATAAATAATAATAATAATAAATAAATATTGCGTAATGTTGCGAAATGTTAGACGACTAAAATATCTAAGCCATGTTAATTTATAATTATCAAGAATGATAAAACGAAAAACAGAGACAAGGTAAAATCCGCATTAGCCGCAAAAAGAGGGAATGCATCAGTATTGGTTTAAATAGACTGCAATTCTACAGTCCAATTTGGGGCTCCGACCCCAGCGTTAGTCTAGGTGCCGATACCGTTTTTAGCTTTTATTGTTATCGAAGCCTTCCTGAAAGGTCAAGAATTTTGATAAACCACAGCGATCCTTGCAGTATATTTTGTTGATTTATCGCCGTCATAACCTTCATACCGTCGCCCTGGACATAGATCCAGGTATACAGTCTCAAACAATCGAGGATAACTTGCCTAAAGAAACACCGCTACGCTAAATTAGATTGCAGTTGCTTTAGTAACGGAACTAATTCGACACCAGGCGCCGAAACGCATATTTATCTCGAGTTGCACCCTCAGAAAGGATAATTTTCGTTACCGACCGTACCAAAATACAGCGACGCCGCATCGAGCGCAAATGTGGTTACTCCAGTAACAGATCACGCCCGATGCACAACTTTGAGACTCCTATTTACCTCGAGTTGCATCAGGGGCGGCGACAAAGGAGGTCTGAACCGACCACCGTATAGAAAGACATTTCACCGTTCTCAATTGTGGTTACTTCAGTAACGGACTGAGAACAATGTCGAGTTTCACTATTAGCGGGGATATAAACGCCTCCAAATATTAAATAAAATTTCACTCTTTGTCACGTATTCATAGTTGCTAGACCAACAAGACACTGCTATCAAAGCGAGCCGAAGCTGACCGAGCGCGCAATGTTGATAATGAATAGACACCATGAAGATGGTGATTTGACCACGTCTTGCCAGTATCGCTACTGCGTGTTGACTTAAATAAACGAATCATCCTAACGAGTATAAGTCGCTTTGTCTTTGAACCTTAACACTCTATATGAACATAATTTGTTTTAAAGAAACTGTATTTGTATATATAGGGTGTCCGTAATATAAGGAACATTACTTTAACAGCCGATACACCTTAATATGCGCGACAAAAAACGCTTATAAACTATGTACCTAAATTACATAGTTTTCGAAATATTTGCAATTAAAATTATCAACCCACCCCTGCTTTTTAAATTGGTCTACTGTATTGAACAAGAAATAGCTAGTTAACTATAATTCATCTTTAATGAGTGCCGAAGTCGAACGAATGGCTTCGGTATGACGCATACAATTTCATTCATGAATGTTCGCAGATGTTATTTAAATACCCGAAAATGTATACGTTAATTATGCTTAAAATAAAAAGTTTTTATTTTATTCCATTAAAATTCTGGCGTGTGTTAATTGTGCAAGTTTATAAAATTTTTAAAATAAAAACAAGGTTTTTACTTAAAAGATATCATTTTTAATATGTATACAATTGTATTATCGAATGCGGACACATTTTTTTTAATAAGTTTCACTTTTACAAAGCCAAAAAGGTACTCTAATAGTAAAGGTAACATGATACTGTATCAACAAAAACAGTCACATTTATGTTTTTAAGTACATTTCATGGTAAAAGATATACAAGTCTGTATCCATGATAGATTTTTACGCGAAAATTGACGAAATATTTTTTAACGTTAAATTAAAAATTCATGCAGATTTATGTTCACAAAGGGCTTGAGTACACGTGTTAAATAATGTATTCTATATCGCGGACACCCTGTATATATTTGAACCTGTAAATAATCGTTTCATTTTACTTGAATAAGTAAATAAATTATTTTATTACTATTAATCAGGAGTAAAATCCTTAATTACAAGATAGGTTTCATATTAGAAGTTCTGACTGATAAATCGGAGGATCTTATTATCGAGATTCTCAGTAAGGCCTAGAACGACACCGTCAGCTACAAAAATCTGGCTCTCACGACTGAACGAGTCTGAACGTCATAAATATAAATTCTGTTCTACCTATGAACGTATTAAGCAAAAAATCGAAACGTCACAAGACATAGATAGGAAAAACAAACAGGTGGGTTAGAGCTGTGGATGTGGTTCTTAAATTATTCGAATGGTACACCACCTCAAAAAACTAAATGGACAAAGCCTTTAATCAATACATTTTATAAGTATCTGTCGAAGTGACAATAGATCTATCGGTGCTCTAATATGGCTAAAAAGAAATCATAACAAAGTCCCGCCTTCTAAAGTAAAGAATTGATTAAGGCTCTTTCCGTTAATTTTTTTAGGGCGGAGTACATTGTTAATTATAAATTTTAGAAAATTATCGAAAAAATCTCCCGATAGATGGCGCGCAAACTGTTGCGATGTTTTGTAAGGGGATTCGTCGTATTAAGTAGCCATGGAGCGCTGGTTGAATGAACATTGTGCACTCGCAGTGGAAACGTTTTTCAAAAATGGTGACTCCGCCACAGTGACCTAACGAGTCTTTAGGCGACATTTCGATATTGAAAGAAATAGTAAAGTTCCAATACAGCATCAACCACAAGCATGAAACCGCTAGATCGTCCACAAACCGGACGAACTTCTGAAAATGTGAACACAAGTATCAGAAGGATGTTATATTCCAATCTACGCTTCCATCCAAATAAAATCCAGCTGGCACACGAGTTAAAGCTTCAAGATTTAAATCAACGGACATAGTTTTGTGGAAGGTTCCTGAACAGCCGAATTGTTTGGGAAATGTAATTATGCCGACGAAGCACATTTTCACATCGATGGAGAGGTTAATACGCACAATTGCAGATACCTGAGCTAGAAACGCACATATGACATGATTGTCCTTCCATAACCCCAACGTTACTGTCTAGCGTGGAGTTTCTAGTAGCCTTGGGATTATTGTCTCATACTTTTTCCAGCCAGGCTCTGCTTCTAGAACTGCGTAAGCGACGTCTTCTGAGGCGGCAATTAGTATCCTAACACGACGGTGCCACATTGCATACAGCGAGAGAATCAATGAAGACGCTTTGTGACATGTTCCCAGGGAGGGTTATGCCTTGCAGCGGGAATGTTATATAGCTTCCACGTACCCCGGATTTAAGTTCTTATGACTTCTTTTTAGGGATACTTGAAGCAGTAAGTTTAGACAACACGACCTCACATCCTGAAAAAGTTGATAAAATCCATAAAAGTTACAATACAGCAAATTGCAATGGGGATGCTGCGCAACACCATGAATGCCGTTCGGAAACGTGCAGAAATTTGTTCTCAGAACATCATTTTCAAAACATAACCAACATAAGTTGTTCTTTTGTATATATGTTATTGTCATGTTAATACTTATTTAATAAATATTTCTAAATGTTTCTACCGCGCCCTTTATGAGTTAAGAGGGTAACGAATTAGACTGTGTGTGAGGTAGTTTATGGTTGCTGTTTTGTGTTCTAGAGATATGTTAAAAAAATGATATTAAATGGATGACTGTTATCACTTTTCTGTAAATATTAGATGTTAATTTATTATTGGTGTTTGTAATAAGCTAGTCTAGAAAAGATATTTGTCCATTTTTTATATAATTCATACATGAATTGTAAATTTATTTGTACATAATTTATTACGCCTATAAATTCATAGAAATTCTCCAGAAAACTGTCAAGGATCATTAATATGTCAAAATTACACGTGTTTGTTATAAAATTCACAATGTTGGAGATTATGAGTTTCTATATGATACAAGAATAGGTTAGCTAAGTTTGGTGAGATCGGGACACCCATTAATAAAGCTTTGCTATTAGAGTGTACTTTATTATTAAAAGTGAAAAAATTTGTGCAGTTTTATAAAAAACAACGACATAAGCTGTTGTTTTATAGTTATATAAATTTGTCGATAGACATTTTACTGTAAAGATCTTTTATACCGAGAGATGCGAGGAAGCAATTTTTGTGAGCCATGTGTGTAAACTTAGTAATTCATTTTGAGTGTTTTTATGAAATGGGTTGGTTTGCAGTTAATCTTTGTGATGAATATGTTTAAGCGCCTAGATATGCTATTAATGAATGATGTTACAGCCTAGATATAGGTCTAAAGGTTATCATTTCAAAACAAGTTAATTTGGGTGTGTTAACTTTGTGTATTTTTGGCCAAAAGTATATTCTAGGTATTTGAATGATTATTAATTAAAAAATAAGAATGTTTTATGTAATTTAGAGCTAATATTAATTATTTTTTAAATTTCACTTTGAAGAGTGGTGGTAGGATCATTTATTAAGTAAATAAAGTACAACAACTTTGGAATTGAACACAACATTAATAATTTCTAATTTACGATTTAATGAACTTATAATTTCGTACAATTTATAATCGACCCTGTACCACCTGAATAATTTGGTAACTAGATCCGCATTTTTAAAGCCACTGTGTATTGTTATTGAATTAACTTAAAACCTTTGACATCGTTATAGAGTTTTGGTTTCTTTGCAAAGTTCTTTACTAGTTATTAATTATTACTTTCTCTTGCCCTATATGAAATACAGGTAAAAGGTAAAATATTGTCTTCAACCAAAATTTTCGATATCGAAATTTTAGTGGAAATACACGTTTTCGGGTCCCCTAAATACGAAAATCATGTTTTTAATAATTGGTCCATGTGTGCGTGCGTGTGCGTATGTGTGTATGTGTGTACATGAGTGCGTGCATGCGTGCGTATGTGTGTATGTGTGTATGTGTGTATGTGTGTATGTGTGTGTATGTCTGTGAACACGATAACTCAGAATCATAAGTCCTAGAAAAACCAAATTTTACATTTGAGTTTCTATACATCATCGCACGCAACAGCAAGAATTTCACCAAAATCGAAAAACCGGAAGTGCCACTTTACTCTTGTCATTTTTTGGTTTTTTGAGATTTTTTCGAAATGGGCAATAACGATTTTTTTTAAAATTACTATATTTCTTAGAAATTTAATGCCCTTTCATATAATCTAGGCAATTTTTCACAATATTTTCCATAAGTTGAGTAACCGGAAGTACTTTCGCCATTATGTCTGAATAAAATAACTATGAAACTGAAAGTCATAGCTAAATGAAAATTTATATTTAAGATGGCAATGACTTTAATGTTCTAAATCAAGAATTTGATTGAAATCGGATAACCGGAAGTACCACATTATTTCTGTCATTTTTAGATATTTTCAAAATTTTTGGTGTTTACTGCATTGCTCTTTGGTCCGTTAATAATAATTAATCGGATAGCGTGCGTTAACTTTAAACAATGCAGCAAACGTAATATTTTAAACTGTCTATAAAATTTCGTATTTTAAAGGTGGTGTCCACCTGTCAATTTTTTAAAAGGGTCGAATACCTTTCTAAAGATTACAAGGAATTGCCCTAACTGTACCTTGTGCATTTATATTTATTTTATGTTTTTGCATGAGCCAAAACCAGATTAAAGTATGAACATATATTTATTATATCAAATATAAATGAACGATATACATAAATATAAACAAATTTTCATTAAAATGAAATATTAGAACTAATGATTATTAATTCTTCTATCAAGCCGTTAACTTTTATTACGTGATTTTCGGCGTAATATTAGCAACTTATCGAAAAATAATAAAATTTAAAATCTTGTTAAAATTATTTAAATGAAACCAAATAAACTTCTTCACTGGTTTAATAGTTTTGTAAATTTTCACTTACGTGGCGTTCAATTTTGTGTAGTAAATGTGACGTTTATCAATCTCGCAAATTCAGATTATTGCGTGCCGTTATTTGCTGAATCTGGTCTTGGCCTTCGGAAAGTGAATTTTTACAGCTTGGTGCTGTTTTTGGAAATGACGTTTTAGCTGGACTTGTATCGCCAATTAAGATACGAAGAACTATTTATCAACTAGTTAGTTTCTGTACCTTGCACTGAACTTAAAACACTTGAATTGAAGCTGGTACCCAAAGACTTCGATTTCTGGTAGTGCAGGATCTTTTATAATCTTTCCTTTTCATGACTACGAAATTTGTGCAAAGTCGTTTTAACCAATCCTATCTAAGTGTTTAAAAGTTTGTCTGTTTCTGTCTATTACAGAATACGTTAAACTTACCACGACTTCTAGCAATATTTTCAAATATTTATTGGGGCTGTTAAATTTTATTTGTCCTGCTTGAATTTCTCTAGAATAACCTTTCAAACTGGTGCCATGCACTAATAGAAACTTTAACACTTGCTTTTATTTAAAATGCAAATATTTAAGAAAATATTTCAACCTTTAAGCAGTATTTAACAAACTATAATATCTTCTTATGTTAATTACACGTTAATTAAATTAATTAATTAGTGTGTAATGAACATTGGGTTTTCACGATTTTCTCGAAATCGGCTATAACGATTTTTTTAAAATGTAGTGTACTTCTTAAGTATATTAAGACCCTTTTAAATAATCTAGGCGGTTATTCAGAAAATTTTCTGTAAATCGAGTAACCGGAAGTACTTTCACTGTTAACTCCGAATATAATAACTATGAAACTAATAATCCTAACTAAATGAAAATTTATATTTGATGTCATAATCGCCTTTGCAAGCAAAATCAAAAATTTGGTTAAAATTGAATAACCGGAACTACTACTTTATTTCTGTCATTTTTAGATATTTTCCGAATTCTTCATTTTCACGGTTTTCTTGAAATCGGCTTTAACGATTTTTTTTAAACTTAGTATATT
>JAHWXV010073361.1:0-11051 GCA_024586415.1 Phrixothrix hirtus
TATATATATATATATATATATATATATATATATATATATATATATATATATACCCTTATTTGTATAATTGTTCATAAATCATTTTATAACTGTTTAGGTTGATTGGAAAAATTCATTAAAATTCGAATCAATTCAAATTTTGAAATAATAAGCTACATATCTAAACTACCTGGTTAATATTTCTTCAGACTGTATTGGATTTTGTTAATAATACAATTTATTGAAGGAATATATGAATACTTCATCTTGAAATATGGTCATGAGCCCTCTCTGTAATTTTGTAGCCGTTTATAACTGTAAAGTTGATCAAGTTATAATGAAATACGCACATAAAGGCTTCATATAAATCTCTCCCGGTATTTTAAGCCTCTATAAATGAGTAATATTAAATTTTGTAAATAATGAGATTTTATGATATATACGAGTTAATATATTAGCCAAGATATTGTGCTACACCACAACCAAATAAATGTCGACACTTTAATGTAGGCATAAGAAAACGTTATTAAGTAAGGTTTGACTATTAAGACTTAAAATTGCAAACATTCAAATAAATAGGTGCTTTGTTTGAACAAACTCTGTGAATCCACAACAAACGTTGTCTTCAGATGGCTCAGTTTAATTACGTTAAAATGGAAGGAAATTAAAATGCGTTTTGTTCTCTAAGACAATCCTATATATTTCGAGTCGTTTTAAGCGGAACGTTGAAATAGTCTATTGCCAAAGTTATTAGCCAACTCAACTTTACTTGAAAATTCGTTTTCTTCTTAAAACTAACATTTGATACATAATTAAAGGATACATCATTTCTAATATCTAATATCTAATATAAACAATAAATACCTGCACCGTTAATGAAAAAGTAGCATCAGTCCGTGATATACGGACGTCCAGATTAACTCCATTTATAAAGTATAATTCATTTCAAGTTTATTCCGTACTGAAATATAGTTTATAGTCTAATTTTCAATAAATATACTTATAATCTACAGATTTACATTGTAAGTTGAAAGGATTTCTAATTAGAAACGAGAATGATGAGGTAATCTATGCTGCATATCTGTTAAAACCAGATATCTTGTTACTCTGGTTAATTTATGCATATTATTAATTATGCAAGCTATTTTACTAGATTAAAAGGGAAGCTTTACGTAAAGAGATTATTAACAGTACTTGGTAAAAGTTAATCTTTTGTAAATATTTCATGGTATTTCAAAAACGATTTGAAAGCTATTGTCTCCTAATTATTCTCTTTCATTTGATTAACGATGTTGAATACTTACAATGGTTCAAATTTTTGACAGTAAGAACCATCAAGCTTCAACAAATAAAACAGCTGCAGGATTTTAACTTGATATTGTATTTATTCCAATTCTTTTGCTAGCAGAAAAGTTTAATTTAGAGGAAATATAGAAAGCTCTGAGAATACGGGTAAAAGGTAAATGTAAAGAAATGGATCATTACAAATATAACGAACAAAAACTTCTGGTAACTTATAATTATCATAACGTTAAAGTTTTAAGATAACAGTTTTATCTTTGAGTTCCGTATACTAGTATTTCTGCTTCATAAATAATTCGTTTTCGCTAGAGATGTAACGACTTTACCATAAATTATTAATGTGATTTTTAATAAGGAATGATTTTCAGTATAAGTTACTTTCTAATCAAATGCGTTTTGTAACATATACTTTTATAAAAATTTAACAAACATCCTGTTTAGAATTTTATTAATTATTAATGGACTCTGAGGGGTATAATTGGTTTTAAAAATTTAGCATACTCATGAATAATTTATCTTATTTAAGACCGGTATCATAGTAATTCTAGCTTAAATTGACTTCGTTTAAATCTCACCATATAACAATATTAACTTACATAACAACGTAGTTCAGTTATAGTAGTGCTATAAGTTATAAATGTACCTATAATTTGTTCATCCATATCGTGGTAAAACGAAGTAGCGTAACGGTTGTGAAGTAAATACATTAGTAAACCATTATTTGCTGAAAACCGCTTGAAGTTGCATCGTATGGTAGTAAAACATCAGCTATTATTTATTTCTCTTCATATACTAGAGCGACCAAGGTTACATTCGATAATTATATTTACCGTGCAATTTATATTTAATAATAATTTCAATTAATATATTGTCATCAGCTGCGTGTTTTAGATGACTTAAATTGCTAACTCCTTAGCTTAGTTAAAGTTAAGAAATGCCGTCTCCTTTGGTATGAAAATCAAATTGTTCATCACGCTAAATATACCTACTGTGGTTTGAAACGCCACCACATAAGCTAACCCTAGTAGAGATTGTGAAATACTCATAGTAACTGAAGCCATAAATCTCAAGGAAATTACCAAGTCTTGAAGTCCTGATGTCAAATACAAGTCATCACAAACAAAGGATGGATAAACTTGCAGCTACTGTAAAATTTGTCTTTTAGTAATAAACTGTGCACTTCTACTAACAAACAAACGTTTTGAAAACCATGTACATTCTTTATCAATATTAAATATTACAATTTGTTGTAATTGTCACATAAGTAATAAAAACGTCAGCCGACTATAAACTTGTTTAAATGCTAGAGCATTTCCATTTAGTTTCACACCTTCATCCCGTCCGTTGATATTGTGTTTGTATTTGTATATTTTTATTACTTTTCGTTGAAGCCAATGATAATAATTAGAAACTCTTAATAATATTTCCACTTTATTAAATTTCATGCCATATCGTAAGTTTTCTAAAGCATTCTCAGTCACAGCAGGCTTTAAGAGTTGAGTTAGTATGCAAAAATGCTGGTGGTTTTTCTTCTGGTAATGAAGCTCTATCTTATATTGCTCACATAAACTTTACCGCGAGAGTAGTTCAATTTATATACACACGAACATCATAGACCAACAGAACCTTTTGCTGATCTTAAAAGTCGAATAACTTCTTGGTAGGTTTAAAAATAGTTCTAACGCCGAAGCAGGTAAATAGACAGTACCTGTAGCAATTAACACTTAAATGTTATTGGTTTCGTTTTTGAAAAATAAAATTATTAATTTCTTTCAGTGAATAACCATTTTCTTAGAAATATTTTCCTAAGTTATCCCGTTAGTGTGCCAGAATTGGAAAAACAAGTTTTTCGTGATTAACAAGAGTTTTAGTAAAACCAAACTTTTGAACTTGGGTGATGACTTTAAAACTTATTTAAGTAGCTGTTGGTATGGATTGGCTATGGTATGCGTTAAAATAATAACTAAGCTTAGAATCTTTACAAACTAGAAGTCTAAGAAAGGTAAACTACCATTAGTTTTCGCTGCCACAGTAAATTAAATAATTAGATGCATACCATTTACCATACCTTATCTAGAGATTATAACTATTATTCTAGACTTCAACGACTAGCAATATCCTAAAAATTTCAAAAGACGAGAGGAAGGTGTCAAACTAAATAGAAAATGGCAACTGGCATTTAGATAAGTTTTTAGTTGGCCGACCTTTTTATTATTTATCTGCCAGATTGTAATATTTGATATTGACAAAGAAAACACATAATTTTGGAAACGTCCATTTATTAATAAAATTTGTACAGTTGTAAGCGCGTCTGAAAATCTTACGACTTGGTCGCTTGTTTGTAAACACTCGGTATATAGTTCTGCGTTGTATTAATAAAATCCAATTAGTAAAGTGCCAATATTATTTGTACGTCCTAATTTGCTTTATAAAGTTATAAATAATATAATCACATTTTACAAAGAATTATGAAAAGCTCAAAATCCTAAGTTACATGTTAAAGAATTAGAAGCATTTCGTTAAATAAATAAATATTCAAAATCCCCGCCAGTTTAAAAATATACATGGACCGCTTTCGTCGTCCCCCCTTTCAATTTCAAGGAGAAATACCTCACTTCTCGAGTATTGTTCAAGAAAGCAACAAGTATAGGTTACTTGTAGTTGTGTGTGTCGTCAGGATAATTCGTATATAGTTAAAGAGTACCCGGATATCGATTTAATGGATTAAGTAGTGTCCACTTGATCTGTTTCCGCCTAGGGCGGATTTCTAATAAAGGGTCGATTACAGCTTCCTATTGATTGAAACCAAAAGTGTTAATTTTGAGTAGGTTGTATCATCGATACGATAAAGTTATTATCCGGGACCACCAGCTGTAACCTACAATTTCTCAGAGAATAGCATAAGCTTCAGATCATCAAGTAAGTGATAAACTTTCGTTAATGTCCGCCTCTGCCTAAACCATTCCGGCTGGGACAAAGCAAATGATCACGTAGAAATACCAGACGAATACGTAAAATCAAAATTTAAAAGACTAATGTTTGTGACCGATTAATGTTTTATAATATTTAGGGTCATTAAGGCCAACCTCTCTTGTTCAAGTAGCATAGTTAATTTTAGAAGGACAGGGGCCCCTTGATTTAGCAGTAGTACTTATTGGCTCCCGTTAATTACTTGTAAAAGAACTTGTACTTTTCGTATTGCAGAATCTATACTTTATTGTTTATTATATTTAACTTCTTTATGCAAATCCTATTTTATTATATGTAGACACACGACGATAATTTATATTTTCTTTCAAGAATTAGTTATCATTTTTCTAGCTTTTAATTAGTAAGCCGTCGTAATTCTACTTGATCGGGAATGAGTCCCAGCGACGTGTCTAGAAAAAATTAATATAGTGTAAGTCAATTATAGGGTCATAACAAGTAAAAGCATTGGAGATCGGTCTCTTTATCTCCCGATTACCAGTATCCATTAAATAGCATAAAAGAATAAAGTAGCGCCCTTTTACAAGACTATCTTACCATTGTTCGCAATTAATTATAGACTGTTGCAAACCTACGCAAAAAATGCCTTAATTCTAACATCCCGGAATTTCTCGCGATAGTAAAACCTACACCGATTCCACTGTAGTCGGTCGGGGCAAATCAATTTATTCAGGGAATTATCCATCATACCTTCCGCAGAGTCTTAGGACAAGAAAATTACTTTATAATTATTACCAAAAACTAATTTTATTATGAACTTTAATTGTGAAATTTTCCATAAATATGAACTACATCTACATCAAAATTATATACCCACGAAGGCTTTAGAGTAAAGATTTCTTTAGTTCTTCTTAATGTTTTCTCTGTGTATAGATTCGTCTATCTCGTTATTAACATATCAATAATATTAAGTAGAGTACAAATTCAATATGAACCCGAAAATTCCAAGATTCGATTATACTGGCGTAGGTGTTTATAACATTGATGTTGTAATTGCTACTAAAAGAAATACCATACAATACTTAGTTTAATGTAGTACATAAATTCCTATACCATTAAAAAAAATGTTCACATTATCGAAATCTCATTGTTAATCACATTATATGACCATCAGTGTAAACAAAGTGACAAAACTTTGTTCACATTACACGACTGGTCACAATAAGGGTATTTTACATAAGCGAGCGTCTCCTGCATTGTAATTTTTATTACAATTGCAAACACTGGAATGTGGTGCATTTAAGAGCCCGAGTAAGTCGCTAGGGTTTCTGCGGGGATTTGCGGTGAGGAACGAAGATTCATAAAGGTTGGATATATATTTCGATTGGAAGTTCCAATTACAGGAAAGAGGCGTAAATTATTTTAAGCGGAATTGTGTCGTACCTACACACTTTTTAGGTTGCTAAACATTAGATGTTTTCTTTTACAACAAACAACTCGATATAATAACTATAAAAACTTTTGATAATCAAATCTATTGCCGTAGAAAAAAGCATACATACAAATTCAATTGTAATAGTTTTATACTGTTATATACAATAATTATTAAAAAATCATGTCTACTGATTTATCAGCTAAATTAATAAGATAATTATTTACATTTTTAGCGTTCAAATAGATTTTTTGATTAAATAAATTCAAACAAAAAATTATTACGAGTCAAATAGTCACCTAAGATGGTGTAAAAATTTATTAGAAGTCTAAAGAACTACTATAAACCTCACTACCTATTTATGTATGTATTTTTGCTCTACAGAGTGTCCCGGATATAAGAGCATTATTTAACGTACGTATATCTAGGTGCTTAGTGAATATAAATTTCTAAAAAATTTTAAACTAAATTGAAAAAAATGTGTAAATTTTTACATAAAAATCTGTCGTCCAGCTATATGATTTACTGTGAAACGTAATTAGAAACGTAAAAACCAATTTTTTTTTGTTTACAATAGCTATTTATGAATTAAAAGTTCAAAGTACCGCATTGTCGCACGAGACAGCAAATTGATGAGTGACAATGTTACTTTGCGCTCAAATTATGCCCAAGATTTTTTCTACAATCGCATTGTTTATATAAGAAAAATATTCAATTGTCTTTAATAATATTTAATAAACAACAATAAATGAGTTGTTCATTTGTTATCATGGAAGCCTATAAGTACTAGAAATTTTGTCGTCTGCCATAATTATACAATAACTTTAAATGTGATTTATAGTCATGGCATATCTGATATGATGTTTTAGCGAGCGACAAAGTAAGTTTGCCGCTCCAGAGCGGAAAAATGATAGTCCTCAGAAAACATCAACCTTATGTTGACATTAGAAAACGTAAACAGCTTGTTTTTATATTGATTGCAAAAAAATTTAATGTTACATTGAATATCCATATACTGTTTCGAGAATGGGTGTCAGCTGCTTAAATAAAAAATAATGGAACGTATTCTTTTAAATCGACTAAATTTACTGCTCTCTATAAAACTGTTGCTTATTAATTATAAATTATTTATAGTTTGTTTATTAAAAAATTATTTATTAAATTTCTAAAATTGATATGTTTTAATTTTAGTAGTACTATAACATGAAATCCTGTTTGATCCACATGATTTGTATAAAAGATACATATTGTGCATGTGAGGTTTGTTCAATTAAAACCCATCTTTGGTAAGGTCAGACTTGGGAATAATTGCAGGACTCGAATTCGGTCACTTATTTAAGTTTTAGTACATATTTTACTAATAAATTCCTAAAATTACGTATTTCTACTATTTAGTACTTAAAGTACATAAAACCCGGAATTAAATTTCCAGGCGTTATTTTTAACTATTCGCAATAATGAAAATCCGAACGGTACGGAGATAATCCGCTTAACTCCAGAGATTTTTTCTGAAAACACGCATCCCAGGAATTTAATTTTTTAGTGTTAAAAGTGCGCGTTATATGCCGGAATTTATGGTACATAAGTACATACTCGAATGCAAGTAGTGTATGGAAATGCATGTATTGCGTGTCCAACAATGAAGGAATTATTCTCAAAATTTAAGAATGTAAAAGAAAGGAGAAATGATAAGCCGTGATCAGGTGAATTTTGCACGGTATCAACAAACAAAGATATGGCACGTTGAAAGTCTGATTAGAGAAAATAATCGCATTTCAATCAGACCATTTTTAAGTAATGGTGGCGAGAGTGTAGGGTCTGTCCACATAATTGTATAAAAAGTTAATTATAGCAAAGTTTGTGCACAATGGGTTGTTTGTCTTTTGTTTTGGGATCAAAAATGCTTGCGAATGAGCTTGTCTTTCAATATCGCACGGAGTGAAGCTAAAATGTTAGTGACTTCTCTTGTTAATAACTACTGGCAATGTAATTTGAATGTCATTATATTGATGCATCCAGTAAGTTGTCATCGATACTATGAAAATCTGAAAAAGACAAAAAAATAGCATTTTGATTGAAGTGAAAAAATTTGCAACTTACCGAATCAAAACAAACACTTTATTTCTAAGATAGCATTGTCAGCTGTAAGACCATCTGGAGTTGCACCCAGGAAAGGAAATTCATGACATAAATAATCCAAATATTTTAACCATTTTTCCTTGTTGTTGTTCAAAAGCTATCTTTGCTGTTTCTTCATTCAATTCAATGCTATCTATCTGTCGTCTTGTTCTGCTCTCCACACTCAGTAATTATTCTTTTGTTCTATATAATGATTGAAGAAATACACTTTTACCTGTTTATAATTCTTCTTCAGACAAATCAGGAATATGGCGGTTTGGTCCATACTCAGTACCATTGTGTTCTATATCAACAGTATTTATAATGAATATTCGACGTCTAATATTACCTTACTTCCTCTTAACCTCTTTCCCTTTTTGATACTGTTGATAAAACTTAGTATGCGGACTTTTATTGAGCAAAAGTTTGTTAATTTTATAATAAACGTCTTTTTTGAAATTGTACAAAATCGCTGCTGCAGAACATCGCGTTTGATATTGTCGACGCAAAGTAAAATATATCCGTTTCCCTCCAATATACTTACATATAACGTTATGAAATTGCCCTACAGTGCTACTATCAACATCATAAATTAAACTTCGCGAATGGTTTGCAAGTTGTCTTAGACATTCGACTTTTCGACTGTTTCTTTGTACGACGGGATTCTAAAATTGTTTTATAAGTACTGCTACCTTCATCTGCTATAAATTTGGAATATCTAATTTCATACATTTCCTTGCTTTTCAAAAATCCTTCTGTAAGTATCGCTGCTTCCATCGCTGAAGATGAACTTGACCAATTCTTATAACATTTATGATTAAAGGGTTCTGATCCTCTATCGCATCCTCTAGCAGATATCATACAGTATTTCTTTTTTATAGCCATATATAATCCGTTTTCTGTTCTAAATCCAACTATGGCAGCAGATCCACAGAGGGAATTATAAGTGGTGGGGTAAGAACGTTTAGCCCACATTTCATCACAATTAACTGTAATTTTAGGAATTCCATCTTCTCCAGCTTCGCCTTCCTTTATAGCTAGCAAGTTTTCCTCCTGAGCAGCTCTTTTCATTTCTTCTTCAGGTGATACTTCAATTAGGGAAGAAACTCTGTTCTGAATTATTTAATAGGTTTCTGCCGTCATACAGGGAACTTCTAATAATGCCGCTAGTTCCAATAAATGAGTATATCCACTACCAATTGCTATCATACCATTCACAGCGCTATTGTTTACATCTAAATCGTTGTCGTCCGGACAATTTATTAAAACTCCCATAAAGTTGTACATATTATAATGCAGAATAAAATTAGAAATAAATCCGTTACGAAATTCTCTAATAATCTTGAGATTATCTAAACTGTGGACAATGTTAATCAAGTGCAATAATCTGACCAAAAAATTATTGAAAGTCGACTAATCTCTGTTCTTCAATTACAATAGGAGTTTTGAATTAGGAATTATTAGCTTTTACTTTGGCAGTTTCTGTAACATTATATTTTTTTAAATTTATTTGCAATTAGGCTATATGTTATCCATACATACTCTGCTATTGAATAGTGTTCAATAGGTAATAAATTGATTTCAGTTTCATTTTCAGAACTAAATCTACCGGGTGCACATTATTTTTAGCTAGAAGTTTACGATTAGAGCTAGAAATATAGTAACAAAATTTCAAAATTCTTTAACGATGACAATGAGTTTCGTCGCTTTCGTCCCTCCATCCGTACGTCTGTCTGTAACGTTCCTTCGCTCTTCTGTGGTCCCATTCGTCTATCCGTACGCCCATACGTCCGTCGGTCCATCCGTAAGGTCATACGTCCTTCCATCCTTCCGTTTCTTCGTTGGTATAGATGTCTGTCCGTATGTCCATGCGCTCGTCCGTCCTTCTGCACATTCATCTGTGAATTCAAACGTCCGTCTATAAGGATGTGCGTCTTACCATCCATTCTTCTTTCGTCTGTTCATTCGTCCATCCATACGTCCTTCCGTCCACTCATCCATACGTTCATATGCCCATCCGTCTGTCTATCTATCATTTCTTCCGTATATGCGTCCATCCGTACGTCCTTGCGCCCGTTCGTCTCTGCGATCGTCCGTCCTTACGCCTGTCCGTTTTTGCGCCCGTCCATCCTTTCGTCCATTCATCTGTACGTCAACGTCCGCCCGTACGTCCGTAAGACAATACGCCTTTTCATCCATGCGTCCTTTTGTCTGGACATCTTCCGTCCGTATGGAGGTCATTTATATTTCGTATACGTATCGTGTGGTGACTCGTTGAGGTGTATATAGGAAATCTAATGTAAACTTCTTTTTATGCTTTTTATCTTCCCAGGTGATTTTACAGGAAATGTGCAAATACAAAAAATTTTCAGAATTAAAAACTGTTCATGGTGGAAATGGGTTATAAGATATATATTAACTCTTTAATCTTTAATAATATTCAACTATTGAGAATCACCAAAATAGATGCTCATTAATAAAATTAATAATTGTGTCCATGTAAATAAAAGAAATCAGTTGTAAATATTGAGTTGCGATTTGCTTTAATTGATTTAATAAAATCTGGCAAAACTCCATTATAATCCATTTAATTGTTTGTACTGTTCCTTTTATCGTATAATTTATCTATACTAAAAGAAATGCTATGTACAATTAAACATTGCAAGA
Source organism: Phrixothrix hirtus (assembly GCA_024586415.1). Lineage (NCBI taxonomy): Eukaryota > Metazoa > Arthropoda > Insecta > Coleoptera > Phengodidae > Phrixothrix > Phrixothrix hirtus. Next base: position 10,427 of record JAHWXV010073361.1, read on the forward strand.
TAATGTAATCTGGGATCATTACATGCTATGCCCTTGATAAAACCCAAGAACCTTGCGTCATACTTCCAATACAGTTAGGCAAGTAATTATTCAACATTCAGTTATCTTGTTTCCATAAACACAATTAATTATTCCGTCTTATTCGATCTTATATATTTACTTATGCGATGCACGCCGCTTTAAAAATTAAACGATATTTAATCGAAAAAACTGTATTTAACTAAAAATTAATAATAATGTATCGGTGAAACTAATTTCATCATTGATAGTTTTTAATTCTGAACATTTTTTGTTTACACATTTTCTGTAGAATCACTTGGGTAGATAAAAAATAAGCATGAATAGAAACTTATTTTGAATTTCCTATATGTACTCGTATACACCTGTACGACTACAACTATTTGTTGAAGAAAAATAATACTTACTGCCATTTATTCAAATTTGTTTTTTTTCTTTTCATTGGCGGTTTAGAAAGAACAAAATGGCCCACCCTTACCGATTCTAGCACTGGGGTATGAACTTATTTTTATAATTAATCTAATAATTTAAAAGGTCTTCGCCCAAATTTATATTTTTTATTTAAATTGACAATTGTTTCGGCAATTTTAACTTTTCTTAAAAAAGT
>JAHWXV010073363.1:0-13523 GCA_024586415.1 Phrixothrix hirtus
AAGCCAAAGGTCCTGGGTTCGAGCCCCAGTCAGGGAATGAATTTTTATAAATCTTTTTAATTTCTAAAATATACATAACCATTATATATATATATATATAGGTTGAATAGTTGAAATATATATTAACAGTTTTAACACTAAGATGAGCATAGAGTATTCATACTTAATACATTTTATAGTTAGTAATTAAATAACATTATTCTATGCAGATAAATGCGTATGTATTAGAAATTATAATCTGTTTTATAATACATATGGGGTAACTTTATTTTACTTTGGCACTCATGGAAGTTGTAATGTAAATTTTTGTTAATAATTCGGTTATGGAAGATTATGTTGTCTATAAACTAAACAAAACTGTTTAGTATAATTCGAAGTACATACCTACTATGCAATTAAACATCAAACTTGCACCATTATATATTAATAGTTTACAATATTAGTTACCTAAATATTATAGAATACTAAACTATAACTGAAGCTAATAAACTGATTTAATTAATAACAATAAAAATTAACATAACATTATTACACTTTGAATCTAAACATATGGAGATGGGAATCATGCAAAAATGTAACTTCTAGCATTACATGATACCAGATTATAATCTAATTTTAAGATCTGTGATTTTACATTCATGAAAAGCACATAAAAGATTCATACATAATATTGCCTATCTAGCAATATTAGGTGGGTTATTTAATTTGAAGATATTGTTATAAAGTTCATTAATATCTTTTGCCAACTTACGCAATTCTGAAATTTTAGTTTTTATGAAGAACTTCATCTAATAAGTTTACATTACAAGAGAGGATTTTTATTAAAACTCAAATCGAAATGTAATATTTTGTAATGTTCTTATTTAATAAAATAATGAAAATAAATTGGAAATAAACAATGAATTGAATCTAGTAGATATTCCATATTTTCTAGTATTATATTCCCATCTCTACAAAATGGATAAACTTAACAATCTTAAAAAGCAAACAAATAAACCTTAGTTATTTAGGTATTTTTACCATTGATATTGTCATGGCCATTTTCCAGATATTGAATTTGTCTTTTACCCTCTTGATTTAAAAGATGATCTCGATTTTGAGGACAATATTTCATATGCCCATCTATAAATACAATTGACATTGAAAGGTTACAATAAGGACAAGTTTTAAATACATGAAGATTTTTGTTGAATGAAAAATTTTCTAGCGAGTTATTAGGATCAATTAAAACAGGCTGAGCAGGATGTTCAAATTTGTGGTTATCAAGTTCACTTTGGAAGAAAAATTTCATTTCGCATGAGGGACATTCATATGGTTTAGTATTGGGTCCATGTTCCTTCATATGAGATAACAGTCCATTTGTTGTAGTAAATATTGAGCTACAAATATAGCATTGAAATTGTCCTGTACCAAAGAAACTATGTTCAATGACATGCAATTGACGTGTATGGGCAGTTGGAAAGACGTTTCGACAAATATAGCATTCATAAGTTGTTGTATTTTCAGCAACATGTGTAGCTGTATGTTTCTTAATATCACTCTCATTATCAAATGTTTGGGGGCATTTAATACATGCATATATTGAGTTTTCAACACTTGGTTGAATTAATGGTGGAGGTCTGGGACTGGCCGAGCTACTGTTAGATTCACATTTAGTCATGCATTCATGACATATTAGAATGGACAAATTATCAGAGTTAGTTTTGAAGCTTAGCATGCCTGTACAGCTATTAAAGATTCTGTTACACATGCTACAAAGAAATTCTTGTTTTATTATATGTTGTAGGTGGAAGTTAGCATGAAGTTTTATTTCAACGTCTGTTTGTAAAGTTTGACAACAAACGATGCAGTTTGCAGGCAGTGAAATTTGAGAATTGGATTTGTTTAAAACTGCACTATGTTGCAATTGGTGAGAATAAAAGTTCTGTTCATCGTTCAGAATAGTTTTGCATTGAGTGCAAGTATTTCCTGATACTATTTTACAATGAGACAATTTGTGTTGAGCTAATGTAATGGCAGAAGAATATATTTCATCACAAATATTGCATTTATGTTTACTTTTACTGCTATTGATTTGATGACTCTTCATATGATTTTCAAGATCAGAGCGAGATTTACAATGCTCATTGCAATAAGCACATTGCAAACTTACAGGCCCTATTTTAGTTTTAACTTGATGTAACTTTTTATGTGCCATTAGATCATTATCATTACTAAACTCATTGTTGCCGCAAATATCACACATTAAACCATTGTTGATATTGTTTTCATACCTGGTGATGGTTTCAGATGTTGAAGGTAAGTTGTTTGCGTATGAAATACTGGGTGAAGCCTTCACATTAATTTGGCTTACAGATGATGATAACTGGTCAACTGAAAAATCTTCAACAATTCTGAAGTTGTGCGGCTAAAAAAAATTATGATGTTTGTACTAAACATTGTAGTGTATATTATTTTATTTAATTTTAGTTGAAAAAATAGAACTGAAAATTAAAAATAAAAGAAACAGATATAAAAACTGAGCCATAAATTCTTGCGGTTTCTCAGAAATTTATTCATTATGTAATGATCGTGCACTCACATCAGTTAATGTTTCATAAAACGTTTTGTAAATACTCACTTGATTTACTCAATTTATTTGAAGAACATTAGTTGAGATAAAATCAAAGGTAGAAAATGTTTTTTGCTTTAAAATCCAAGGCATGGTATCATCATGGTATCAAAGATATAGCACAAAAATGAATTACAACCATGAAATACAATGGCCTTTATTATGAAGAGTAATTTTAGTTAATATTCATTTTATGAAATTTAAATATTCAATATAGAAACCGAAATAACTTATCACTCGCTTTCTGTATTAATTGCAATTAAATTTAAATTAAATTTTGATTTAGATTAATGTAACTCAATTTGTGTTTATTTCAGCTTATACTATTAGATATTTGAAGTATTCTAAAAAAAAAAAATAAACTTACATCTCTGTAGTCCTTGTGCTCTTTCATTATATGTATTTGGTAACTGTATTCATCCTTAAAAGTTTGTGAACAAAATGAGCATTGAAGGTTTTTGTTTGCTCTTTCAACATGTGAGTTCAAATCTGGGGGGAAAGTAGGAAAATGTGCAAACGTAGGAAGTTTATGTACTGGTGGTAACAGACGTGGAATATGTTGAGCGATATGCATTTCAGCACTGCAACGACTATGAAATATTTGTTCAGGACAAAACTTGCAACGATAATTTTCACATTCTTTAGTATGCTGTTTAGTTAAGTGAACCTAAAAATAATAAATTTTTGCTATACATTTTTAATATTATAATTTATTTACCGTCATTGCATTTTTAGTTTCAAACATCTGTTTGCAAATGCAACACTTATATGTAGTGGTCATGTGTTTATCCATTAGATATTTTTGTAAGTCTCTCATCTCTTCATAAAACAATCTCTTACAACCTTGACAGCACCAACTATTTTTATAAGGTAAAGTATGTAAAAGAATATGCTTACTTAGTTCAAGTTGACTGCGATATTCTTTTCCGCATATAGGACAACAACCTCCTAAAAGCATGTTTGCTGGTTGAGAATTTATAGACATATGGATATCCATATGAATCATAAACAGAGAAAAATTAGGCAAGTGAGCACCACATATGCTGCAAATATAACTTGTCCATTGTTCACGATTTGTGAGATCTTGAGCAGTACTTGCTGTAGTTTGAGGAATATTAAATTCATTATTATTTCTCTTTGAAGTGGATTGATCACTTCCATTTGAACTTCGTCTTTTACGGCTTAAATCAGTTGGTTGCAATTGTATTGGTTGTGAGCTTGACACAATATTTAGTAATTTTGAGTATTTTGCTTGGAAATGTGGTAAACAGCTTTTACAATCTTTCATATAAACTACAGAATTTCCTGCTACTGGCCGAGAAGATTTCAAATGAATACAGTTTTCATGCATTCTTAATTTTTCGATCGAGTCAAATTGCATAGTACAACTGTCACAAGTATATGTTGGAGTATTATTAGCTTCAGTGTTTTCCAATGGTTTATCATTGAATGTTGTTAATTGATCAGCACTTTGAGCAAGTGCATAAGATCTATTGACAAAGCTGGCATTTATAGCATTCATGGCATCCATAATTACATTATGTGACATATCTACATGTCTTTGCATATCATCAATGCTTCTAAAATCTTTAGAGCAGTACATACACGCCCATTTAGTTGATTCTGAATTGCTATCAACAGGTTCAGGCTCAGGGGTTGATAAAACTGGAATGGTAGGAGTTACAGCATGGCAGGAAGAAACATGTACCTAAAATTTAATAAATCTGTATTATTTTTAAAGTTATTTAAAATTAAGTAACGGCAATTCGAAACCATTTAAAAAAAAGTATCTACACATACATTTTTCCTATTCATAATTTTTCATTAAAAATTTTTGTCTGTATTGAGTAAACTGGCTGTTACCAATGCATTAACAATATTCCAAGATAGGTATCCAAAAAGGGATTACTTTTGATTATTTTCAAGTTTGGTTTACAGTTATTATTTATGATACCTGCAAGTTCTATCTTCGTTTGACAGTGAATGCATACCAAGTATGGTATAAAATACTCAAAATTAAAACTCATTTTATCACCTAACCTGGAATGAACCATACTACCTGCCATAAGTAAAAGAATGCGATAATTGTGATGAAATTATCAAAAAACATGTATTTTATTGGTAACAAGAAATTATTACAATTTCAACAAAATACATTAATAACATTCTTTTATTTCAATAATGAGCTGCCCCTCCTCGATTTGTAGAGTAGAAACTCATTTAGGCATACCAGATATAATTTTGTCTATATCAGCCTAGGGTAGTTCATCTTAAGCTTCTTGAATACGCTTGTGTAGTATGTCTGAAGCCAATGGTGGTGGCTGAAGATGATTCAATGTTCTTCCTATCATGTACTATACGTATTCAACAGACAACAAACTCGAAAAACTGAAAGGTCTTGAAAGCAAATTAATATTGGCTCAATCTAGAAAATCTAGTTACTCTATTTGTATGTAGCCATGCATTTTCTTTTTCAAAAGTAAGGTTTCCCAACCTTTAAAAATGGGGAATTAATATTGGTTCTAGAACAGTGATTATGTAGCAAATCGCATTTAACGTTCCTAAAATGAACATTAAAATAGACCTACTTCCATAAGCGATAACTCCCCAAATCATCACACCCTAGGTAAAGGTTGTCTCTTGTTCCACAGTAAACTGCAAATTTATTCATTGTCCTCGATGATGTAATCAGGTAATCATGAATACTTAAACAGAATCTTGATCCATTCTTCAGCCCATTTGAGTCTTTCATTGCACCACTTTAGTCTTATACCTGATATAACCTCAGTCTAATTTATATGGACATTTCTTGATTCATCTGGCCTCTCTATAAGTCTTCAATTAATCATGTTGAAGAAAATCTGTTCCAGAATGCCTAGTACATACTCTATGTCATTGTTTGTGTTCCCCTTCCATCTATGCTAACATAGTACTATTATAGATAAATTTTTATCAATACATTTGGCAATTCCTCAAAATGATAAATGCCTTTCTCTAAGCCTAACCACTCTACCACGTACAAAATCGAAGAATCGTTAAAAAACCACCCACTGTTAAATATAGAGTATTTTTTTGAATAAAATGATAATTAACCAACTAATTTATAAAAATGGTCCATCATTTGCTTATGGAGTTACACTATCAATGATACTCAAAATTTTTTATGCACTCAATAATAGCTAGATCAGAAAGTTACATTTTTTCTGGTGAAATTTTAATAATTACTTATTATTAACAAAATACATGTTATCAGGAAATTTCATCACAATTGGCCTATATTTTTATGGTGTACTTTTATTTATGGTAGATAGCATATAAATACAGATCTATTAATGTACATAAAGAAGAATTATAACAATACTAATGGACTGGCATTGTAATATATCCGTCAAGTTACTGTTTATCAGTATATAAATACAAAGATTCAAACAATACATTTTATGATATTTTACTATACAAATATACTGTGTTATTGGCAATATCACTATTAAATGAAAACAAGCAAGTCCATTAGTTGTGTAATGTATGAATACAAAGACCAACAAAAATTTTGTAAGATTTGGTATTGTTTATTGTAATTATTAAAGTATACTGTATTACAACTTTGACTCAAGCATAATGCGTGATTCATAGAATTATTTGTAATGATCTAAACTAGTTCAATTTTAACCTTGAATTAATTTGTTTACATCTTACATCTTCCCGTAGCGTAACGTAGAACACTACCTTGTGTTTCACTGTATTAACTGCTAGCTGATTATAGGGTTATCAAAAGTCATCATTGAGATAACCGTTGGCTGATCTATGCTCGTATTACTTTTCACTTTGAAGTACGCCTTAGAACGAGTATTGCATTGCTATTTGCTATTAATTTAAATATATTTTATTCGCACTTTATTCAAACAATAATAAATTTTAAAACAAATATTTATCAGTTATTGCTGAAATTTCATCAAGCTGTGATAGGTATGTACAATTTTTTATTCCACTTTACCTTATAGCAACACTATGATTACGAAGTTTCTGTGATAATCTAGATTAATACTTATATTAAATTCTGTGTTAAAACAGTACTAATTTTATGATTCTCTTAAATTTAAGATTATAATTTTTGTGTATTACTCATAACAGTTTAATTGTTAATTTGCTCCTTTTTCTTAAATTTTAGTTATTTTATTTAATTTATACAAAGACATGACTAGTTATTATTATTGCCATTATCTTACAGCAAAACGTGGACATAATCATTGTTTATTTAATTTAAATAAGGAATATACAGCTTTAATATCATTTGATGACTATTTGCTAATTTTATTAATTCAATTATATTTTTGCTTATCAAAAGATGTTAAAACAATTAATGTTTCCACAATAATTATTGCATATATCTATCTTTGGTTTGCTGTAATTATTTCATTATCAATTACTATCAATAGTTTAAACTTGTCCTATTTAATTGATACCTGAGTTAATAGATAGTAATTATGTAAATAACGTCTTTAAATTTTAGCATGTTTCCAATCTCTATAGTTTAATCAATTTTCAATTTAACCTTTTGATGTTAAATTTTGAATGCAGTTACAAAATACACAAATTTAATGTTCACTTTTCATACTCTGAAGATGGAATAGTAAATTTACCCAATTGTTTATGTTTTGTTTTTTGTATGTTTCTAATTTCTGTTTTAGATAAGTTACTACGTACATTATTACGATGACTGTAATCTACGTTACAGATAAAAGCTTTTTATGTTAGATTTGTCTGTCCTGAGACTTTAGTATTCTACTTGTTATTTTATTCCATCTTCTTGTTGCAATATTGATTGTTATAAATCTGTTACCTAGCCAGCCGAATTCTAGTATATAATAATTATTCATATTTTGTGGCTTTCAAACATCGAAAGCCTATTCTAAGGCACCCCTACATTAAGCACAAGGACACAATAGAAAATGTAATATCTGTAGAGGCACTAAAATATATAATTATTACTATCATAAAGTAAGAGAATATCAAAATGAAAATTTTAAATATTGCCAATGAATAAAATATTTAAATTTAGAAATGTTCGCAAGAATAGTATGAAAACTTATTTCTGCTTTGTTCTGACGTATGATAATAAATTCTCATATTTTCTAATAGAAACTAAAAATAAGGATAAATTATCAACAAAATCAATTATATTTTGAAAAATATCATGTACATAAGTCAAGTTGGCGGATGGTTTGTATCATATCATTTTAAAAATTATGTTTGCTTATACAAAATTGATTAGACATAGGATTTAATTGAACAGTCGAATATAGCGAATCCAAGATGGTGTATGGTTTGCATCGCATTTAAAAAAAGAAAAATCATATTTCTCTGCATAAGTTTGGAAAAGCATCATTTGTAGAAATAAAAGAAATAAATTAAGTAGTTTCCCCAAAACCTTAATCACAAATGAACCATTTTGGAGCAGAAAATTCGTATCCATTTTTGTGAGGTGGAGCTTAAATAGATAATGATAATAAAAAAGATTATGATAGAGTGCATAAGAAATAAAACTGAAAACGTGTATGATATGTAGAAAAAATTTGAATAAACTGAGATTTGGAAAGTTTAAACAATTATTCTCTCTTGAAACCTAGCTATTATAGTTTAGCTGAATAATAAAACGTTTTGCAAACATATGTATAATGTTGTAGATGTATGCATATAAATAAACCTCAGGTGATCGGCAATTAATTTGTATATGTTACATGAAACAATAACTTTTAATCTAAAAAAAAATGAAGGTTTCTATTAATAAATAAGCATGCGCCATACGTGTTAGTAATTAGATGCTTACAATTATTATTTATCACTATTTACCATTACTGTACAATTATTTATCTAATCAAAATTTAAGTTAGCATATTGTTTTGCAAACATTTAGATACTTTTATTTCAAGAAACTGGATGAGAGTTCTTACCTGAAAATGATCGAATCTGTAAAACTGTTCGTAGCATTCAACACATCGGAAATTTCCTGTAGTAATTTCAGGAGTTTGTTTATGGTGAGTTTGTTGGTGGGAAGTAAGAGCTGCAGCTGTATTATAACCTCGGTTACAGATCAAGCATCGAAATGGTTTAGTGTTATCATGAGTTTTCATATGAATTTTCAAGTGATCACTAGAAAAAGAAACGAGTTTTAATTTGCTTTTATTGTTAACTAAATTATTATATAAATATATAATAATCTCCGTGGTTACAAGTGTACTAGTGCGCATTACAGTTGTTCTTCCCCACATTAATATTTTACTTAGTAGTCTTATAAACGCCCATTGACAAGGACTGCAATGAAGTCTATATAGTATTATTTCCGAACGTTTATTTTGATTTGTAAAGTGAAGTGTATATCTGTATAACGTTTCACAAAAAAGGGACAAAAAAGTTTATACTCTTGAAACATAAATTCTCCATCTTCAAATTTCATTAACGCGTATTAAAAAATTTATGAAATTTGAAATCTATGACTTTAGTACTATTTATAATTAATATTTAAACGAAAAAACATTAAATGCTGTTAACAGTATTTAATTAAAATGTAAAGGAAGCCAATAGCACGCTTGAAGAAGGAATTCGTAAGTATTTAAATTTATAAATCGTAGACTGAACACATGCAATACTGTGGATACATTTTAAACACAAAATAGTTATCAACAATTATTAAAGATTTCATAGGTAGTGATAGTTTTAAACTACAGGTAATGTTAAGAATCTAAAACTAAAATCGATAATCAATTGAGAGACATGTTTTGATATCAACATCATAAATTATGTGCTTGAATAAAACAAAATAACTACTTCAAATCATAAAAAAATAAATATTCAAGTTCATAACTTTTTGTTTCCATAAAATGCAATTCATACTAACAAAATAAGAATGTATACAATTTTCTACGTTTAAAACTTGAAACTTGACAAGAAGTTCGATGCTGAACTTTTATATAGTAATACATATGACGAGTTAAGGTAAATAACAGTAAGTTTGATAACAAAATTTGTTTTAATTAAACCATAGCAATTGATTCTGTGTATGTATTAAAAATAAATTTTTAAATTTAAGTCAGAAGGGATAGCGTTGCCAAACGTATAATTTTCACTTTGTTTCTAACGCTTGAAGTAGTCACGTCGTTTTTATTTTGGAGGGCGTTTGGTTTTAAATTTCATAACTAGTGCTTACGGAGTCTAAAATCAATAGCATCATTGTTTTCTTTTTTGTTATTAATATATTAAATTAATTATCGTTATGATGCGACCATTTCAAATGCCAAATATGACTAGGGTTCGGAATTGAGGTATAGCTGATATGGTCTTGGCTTGAGTGGTAGTTTGTGTTTATTCTGGAAGGACCCAACAAGTACTTGGAGTTAAAATATACGTAAGTGTGTGCTTTTATTAATTATATTTGTTTTTGGATTGAAAAAAGTTCAACATGGCATAGCGTTGTGAGGAAAATTTCCTACCTCTTGTTTGAGTTTACGCATAGCCATTTGACGAATTTTATTTATATTACGGATAAGCCTACCTGTCGCTTGAGTTGAGAATATCACCCCCGCCCAAAGAAATTGTCATGTAATTAAATTTTGGCATTGCAAAATTCGGGAAGGGACTAAACTTTCATTATTACTTATGGGATTTTATTTGATATAATTTTCCTATTTGGGTACAAAATTTCATTAAACAGAATTCTTTCTTTTTATTTCAGAGGTTTAAAAACCAATTTTCTTAAAAAAATGGTTTGATTTAACACCCTTTGTTGTTTGTTTTATTAAATCATTGAAGTTATTCAGAGTTATAATTTAATTATTATCGTATAGCTTGAGAATTCATCGAATTAAAATTGAATTTCTTAAAATTGCTCGTAAGTGTCTTAAGTTTCGAAAGGGAACATATTTGCACTTACGAAATAGTGGTAACCTAATTAAATTTTCTTCTAGAAAAAAAGTTTATCATAATTCATTGAGCATTGGTAAAATATTAAATTCTGTTTAGATTTGAAGGTTATTGTATGGTTCCAAATTGCTATTTACTATGTACCTAGCAGTTCGACAGCAGAAGATCGATATTTCCGGATCATTTAGTTTCAACGGAATCGGTGTTTTAAACTTAATTAGTTTACTTCATATTAAATTGGATTGTTCAATAACATACCGAATTATCAAATGCGAATATTACAGAACGTTATTTTTCAATGAGTGCTTACTTGGCCAAAACAATGTAAATTGTATTCGCAGAATTTCATTTTTTATCTTCAACATCCGTTTTATTAAGTTAAAACTAGCACCCAATAATATAATAGACAGCCATTGTGATACACCATTTCGAATTATCCTAAGAATTCTTTTCCAGAGCAAGCCGGCAACAACACATTTAAAAAATTATAGCTTAGATTAAATCTTTGTTTATAGCAGAAATAACAGCTAGTATGTATTCGCCTAAACCTCTATTTACGATCTATTATTATTTTATTTATATCAATAGGTTTATTTTTTAATTTATTAAGAGCGTTACAGAATGACCAAGTGCTAATAGTTCACGATAAGGACAACAGAGTGTGTTACTGAAAAATTGTGTGAAGAATACGAAAGAAGAGAAGTAAACATTAGTGTCGCCGAAACAAACTATTGCGCATGGACCAAATCAAAAGGTAGGGTGGAGAACGAAAAAGAAATATCAAACGTTAGATAAAAGTGGAACGAATGTAAACGAAATACAAGACCGATTTCAATAGGGAATGATAGCCGTCAAAAGACTAATGGAATATGGTGAAATTGAGACATCGTAAAAGGAAGGTAGACGAATTATATAGCATTAAAAGTATACTGACATATGGAGCGGAGGCATGGAAATTAAGAGAGGATGACAAGAGAAAATTGACATCAGTAAACATGGATACATTACAAAAATTGGCGAGAAAATCAAAACATGAGAAAATAACACATGATATTATAAGATTTGAAATAGGAGTCAACCACGCAAAAATTAGCACAATTAAAAACGTCAACTAATCGCATTGGCATGCGTGGAAAGGATGGAGGATGAAAGCTTGCCGAGGCAGTGTTGGGTTCCGTAAGATATATGGAAGAGAGGAAGACCTTATAAGACTTAGGCGGAAGGAATTAAGAAGGCAATGAGTGACAGAGGTCTAGTGCAAAAACAAGCAGGCAATAGGGAAAATGGAAGTTGACGACAAACATTATAAAACCCATTAAATATAATTTATAGCTATTTTGGAAACGATAATTTCAATGGTTGCCCATTCGTCATTAACTGCGTGGAACACTGCTTATATCTGAAAGTAGGTTCGATTGCTCGTTTCACACTATTTTTTCAGAGAAACTGTTTAGCTCACGCAAAATGACACTAAATGTTTAAGAAGTATATCAAGTTTTAAAAAATCGGAGTCGTTTTTGAGAAAATTGTAACAAACCAACCATTACAAGAAAACCTTGTTATGACGTGCGAAGGAGGTAATAAACGTAAATATAAAATATCATTATTCTACAACTCTCAGTTTGTTATACTGCTCACACTTAACAGACACAGAGCTATTTTTAAAAACATGCTTTTCCGATTCAAGTAAAGGCCAGTTCAGACGGTACGTACATTTATCGAAGAACAACAAATTTAATCATATTCGATTAAATAATGTGTGAACAAGACCATTTAAATCTATAGGCCACTGCCTTATTCGGATAAAGTGTCATTTCGTAAACTGGTCCGAACAAGCTCTAACTCGAAAACGTGTATTTCCAGTAAAAATTTGGCATCCAAATTTGAGTCTAAAATAATATTTTATTTTTATTTTATACATGCTAAGAGAGTGGACTTTATTTATGAATTGTAATTTATTAAATCATATGTTATTTACTCTATTTTATAACGTGTACTTTTATTTTTGTTTTAAATAAATTTTGATATACGAGTGTACAGGTATTTATATAGGTATTTGTAGCGTCGAGTGTCAACTAGTAACAATATATTTATTTTAAAAATTATTTTATATTATTCGAATTTGAATTTTTATTATAATTCTGTGGTTTTCTCACAGTTGAAAAAAATCATGAAAATAAAATAATTCGGTTAAATAAATTTAATTCCGTAAATGTTTACTTTTCTTTTAAAAAGTCATATCATTAAACGAAATTTCTATTCAATTTATTACGAATTATAAAGAGTGAGGGAAGCGTTTCGTATTAATATCACCTGTTTAACCCTATTTGAAGTGAATTACCTTGTACCCATTAAAGAAATTATAATGTGTTAATGTACTGCAAAGAAATGTTCATGATTAATTCTCAAGACATACTGGAATCTGAAAGAATCTCTAGATAGACATCGTGTGAAACATAGAAGTAGAATTTCTACTCAATTACAACTAGTTGTGTTTATGTGTATGTTGAAAAACATTGAAATGTAATATAACAAAAATTGTTATTCAATTATTTAGGTGAATAATGGGTAAGTTACATATGTAAGTATTTTTCAAATTTGATTAGGAACTCTAAATAAGGCTACAAATACATTTTAGCGTCACATTTGATGTACTGCTTGTATTTTAAATATAAAATGTAATTGTTATAAATGAATAATGCGTTAATAAAAGTGTTTTTAATCAAATATAATAATTTTTATAAAAAATATGAACTAAGAGATATTAGAAGCATATTAATTAGAGGAAAATGACCTCAAACCTCCTGCAAACTTTCAAAACATTAGATTTTATTAATAACAACGGTAAAATGCAATGCCGATGAAATATTTTAATTCTTTATAAAGAAACAAGTAAAAACAGTGGCGGCTCGTGAGTTCTGAAAGAGGGTGGGCACAAGTAAAATCTTACCTATTTTTTGTACATAAAATCCATTCTCCTATTTTTCAAGCCGGA
>JAHWXV010073367.1:0-10267 GCA_024586415.1 Phrixothrix hirtus
TAGGATAAAAGTGTACAAAAGGGTTAATTTTTCTTCAGCGACATGTTACTAAGAAAGTTGTGACCCCACTAGATTACTTTACATAAACCAACTTAATAATATGTAGTTTCCAGGATGAACCATAAAACGGCTTTAACCATTTTCAGGATGTCAGCTGTCCTTTATTTTGATTCATAAACTTATTCATCAAGTTTTGCTACTAATTGAATGTTGCAGCAGTCATAGATAGCTTTTTAATTTATAATTAAGGTTTAAAATACCTAAATTTTGGTCAAGCAAGAATTGTTATAAATTGGAAATAATTTTATAGCTTATAATCATGTTCTGGTTACAATGAGCCACTTTTATATACAAAACAGCTATCATACCCAGTACTTTAACAAATTCAAAAAATATATAAAGGGATAAATATAATAATTTTTTAAATATTTTTTGATTATAGCTATCCCTAGAATAATAAGGGTGAACCTTAAAAATAATCTTTCGGTACTTTCAAAACGAAGCAAAAAGTATTTTAATGAGCGTTTTGTGATTCTAGACATTTTTTAAGTAGGTACCTAGTATAAAAAATTTATATATTCTATGATAATTATTAGACGGTACGGGATAGACTATAAATACATATCATTTCTATTGTAGAATTTGTGAGGATGTATAATTTAATTTGTCATTCTTTACATATATACATCTCTCTCGTTCCTATTTATACAATCGATTTTGATTAAATTTTAGCCGAAAGTAATTATGATAATAAGTTTTGAATTTAAATAATATTTATAATAAATAGTTAAATAAAAGATGAAGATGATAGTGAATGTCTGCCTAAAAATAGAAAAATATATAAATAAGTTCAAAGACCTTGGAGTATAATCGACAAATTAAAATCCACATTTCCTTTGCCTAAAAACGAAATACCTGGTTGGGCATATTTACCACTAAAGATTTAAAGAGAAAGCTAGCCAATTAGAAGACTAAATATATTTGAGTAATTGGCTGCAGATCTATTAAATTCATTAACCAAATATAATTAATTGACAAGAAGACATAATCTCTAATATCATAAAAAGCAAGGAATTTTTGCTGTGTAATTAAATTCTACATAATTAGTATCTTTTAAATAACGTTAACGACTAGCTCATTTTCTTTATTTAGATGTGCTATATATAGTGGAATCAGTCTAACTATTTAAGTGCAAGAATTTATTAAGTTAATAAATCAATTCACTGTATTTATTCAGCTTAACTAATATGAGATTGGTGGCAATTTGCTCATCAAACAATACCTATTATCAGCATGTAGCAACACAATTGAATCAAATTCTGTGCATAATTACATACTCCGTCTATTACACATCATTACGCAAATAATATTAATACACATAGCCAACAATTAGTACAAATTCATTTAAAATTAGTTTCAACCCAGCGAGTCAATTGTTTGTTATTTATAATAAATGCTAAATTTCCAGCAATCCTAGTTTAACTGAAATTATAAATTAACTTATAGGCACACATGCTTTAATATATGATTATATAATAGATAATTGATGATAATCCCAAAATTACCTAACAGTCATATTTCAAGTTAAAAACTTAGTTGTAAGGTTAAAACAGAAAATTTAATCACTTGGAATTCGTGTGTCCTAATTATTCGCAAATTTACCTTCCATGAATACATGATATTGAAGGATAACATACACTTCAAGGAAATTGATCTTGAGAACATATAGAATGCCAAGAAAATAAAAAATTCTTTCCGAATATTTCAATATTTTCATAAACTACTACAAACTTAATACAAAGCCCTTGTATACCATATGTTTGTGGTAATAAATAATATAATAATACATTTCTCTATTTGTTACTGTCGTATTTTTGCAATTTTAAACCTTTAATTGAATTTCAACAATCTATTACAATTGTTGAATAATCATACTTGTATTCAATAATTTAAGCGAGAATCTTTTAATGTTTTCTGTTGCAAAATTAAATCATTTAGGTACCTATGTTATAATTAGGTATCTTAAAAAAAGCTGTTGTACATAAAAGCCAGAAATGGTTTGAATTTCACAAATAACTCATCAAAGAAACGTATGTTTATAAAATAAACAGTAGTGTAAGCTGTCATTGTATTTTAACTGTACGAAAGCTTTTTCATAAATAATATTTATTTGATTATACTTTTGAAATTTTATCGTTAGGATTTTTTTAATATTTTTCCATGTTAAAGTCAACCCTCATTATTTTGTAACACCTTGTATTATAAACTAACTATATAAAATCTTATTTTTAATTACTAATAACTAAATACATATTATTAGGTAGGTACTCCATTTTCTATCTACCATTACTATGTTTTAATAATTGTATCTATATCATATTTCCAATAATTGTTTCAGACGTAACGTTTTATGTTTAATCAAAGCACATTTTATAGTTTTGGTGTTGTGAACTTTAACCGGATATTCAATCATAGCTTGTTGCAGATCTAATTTAATCTGCTTTTTATAATTATCGATTACACATTACGAAATTATAAATAAATAAATGAAAGGCACTCACGTAGTAAAATAATATATTAAAGAAGCTTTTATTGCAATTAGGCCCTATACTATGTTGAATTTTCATTGAGTTTAATCCTCAAAATGAGTGGGTTAGATTCATTAATTCGACAAAAAAGATCAAAAGAACGGCTACAAGATTTCTTTTGGGCGCCAATTTAATATAAAGAATAATCTAAACCGCTTTTCACGACGTGCATAACTATTACCGGGTAAATACGAAGGGTATTCAAATATAAACTAGAATTAATGTTTTTTAGCTTTATTAATGCAAAAAAACTGCCCAACAAAAATTATTTTATTTGTCTACATAGTTTCCTGCTTTATTTATACGTTTTTCCCACCGAATAGGAACGTTTGTTATTCCGTCACAAATATCTGTACTTCAGCATGATCGGTGAAACGCTATCCTCCTAAAGCCTCCTTCAGTGGTCCAAACATGTGGAAACCGCAGGGTGATAGGTCTGGAGTGTATGGTGAGTGTTTAAGAGTTTCCCAGAACATTTCCTCCAATTTCTGGCGCGTTTGATATGCAATGCAGCAAAATGACATTCCTGATGGGTTGTCGTCGTCTTTTGTTCCGATAAGCGGCCTTTGATTGATCCAAGAATGAGGGTAATAAGTAAGATTAACTGTTCTCTGATCGCCTTTTGAGCCCCAAAAGATTATTGCGAGAACTTTCCCATACAGGTTTTTGGTTTCACACGAGCGACCTTGCCATTTTTTCGACATTCTTTACTAGCTTGCTTGCTCTTGGGAGTGTAGTGGTGAACCCACTTCTCATCACAGGTCCTATACGACTGAAAAGAGAGCCCTCCTCAGTCTGATAATGAGAGAGAATTCGTTGGCTGATTTCAAGGCGAACAGTTTTTTGTTCCTCTGACAGGCGTGGTACCCAGCGATCCGAAATCGTGGTAAAACCGAGCTCACCATAGACTGTTGTATGGATACTCCCAACGCTGATATTAACTTGCAAAGCAATTTCATCGACGGTGAGAAGACGGCCATTTTGAATAAGGTTACGAACTGCTTGAATATGTGTTTGGGTCCAACTCGTCCTGAGTCAGTGATCATGTGTTTCATTTTCAACCCTCTCTCGCCCTTCAAAAAATATTTTGTGTCAATAAAACATTTGTGGCTGTGAAAGAGCGTTTTCACCAAACCATTTTTGCAACTTTTGCAAAACTTCAGCGGGGCGGACTCCCTCAGCGACAGAAAACTTAATAATGATACGTTACGCAAAAGACGTGTGCACCTCCCTCTCGCTCATATTTGGTACTGCTATGCTAACCGTATCAATATCGCGCCAGAGTGTTCTTCCCACTCCTTTAATCTTCTCCTACAATTCCTAATAGTAACTCAGCTATTCTTTCTCTTTTAAAATTTGAATTTTCCTGGAAAAATCATTAAATAATTGGAAATTACTTTACAGTTATGGCGATACTAACTCAAAGTATGCGACCTAACATAAAATTGTTAGAAGCTATAATTATTAGCAGTTTAACATAAAATTTTAAAAAAAGCAGTCTTTACTTGCTGTTGATGTATACTAAATTAGAAATAATTAAGCACCAACAAAATAACGATTTGTAGTATGCATAAATGCACAAATCGTTATAGGTATACAAATCTGCAGTCAGTATTCAAAATTATAGGCGTAGACCAAAACTTAGGCGCCGTACGTCTGAGACACAAGAAATTGTAAACCCTAATGGATGCAATTAAACAACCGAGACTGGTTAATCACTCTTCTCCCATGCTTTTATGCGACGGCGCGTAACAGCATCGCTCACAGAAGACTGTTTCAAAATTCTACCAGACAGTGTGCCCATAGACCATCATCTGTGAGGAATTTACATAATTTCTTGTAAGGAAAAAATGCAATGCTCAAGATGCTATCCAAAGTAGCTGCCGGAAGTTTATCGCATCTCGTAAATCATGGTGCCATGGCAGCGGAACATACCAGCAAACAATTGTTGTATGCATCGATGAATAACTTTGATTAAGAATAATAACGGGTTCGACAACAAGAATGATCTATTCTTTTAACGGTTTCCATGAAAAAATAAATAATGTTACTGTTTTCAAACAATGTTAGTTCGATACTGATAAAGAGACAATTTTATTTGTTATGGATAACTGGAGAATTAATCAACGTGTTTTTAGTCTGTTATGCATGCACAGAAAAATTTCCCATATGAATTTAGTCTTCCATGCCGTAGATATCTTCCAACGTGAAATCAAAATTTTTTGGTGATATTCGAAGAATCGGCAATCCCGCAATATTGAAGGGGTTTGTAAATTAATTCATCAAAGTCTAACTCGTACTACATACAATAAATCATTCAAGGGCATCGAATAATTTAAGACGCATTCTATACAAAGACTTACATGAGGTTTGGGATACAGGTTGTTCAAAAGTTAAAAGATGTGGATGAAGTTGCTCCTTTAAATTTCTAGAGGGAATTGTTGGAAGTGTTGAACAACACTCTGGAAGTTCTTAGTGGGGTTATTACGTTTGACGAACGTCTTTTTCACCTAACAAGATACGCAAAATAAGGCAAAATGGCGTCAAGTTTCCTCAAGATGGTGCCATAGCTCACACTGCAAGATAATGCTTAAATTAGTCACAGCGCACGTTTCTACGTCGCCTGGTTTCAAGATTTGGATAGATTGCCGGTGTCTAAGAACTTCTGGTCTGTCAATCCTAGCAGTGTTGGTGTATTGGCGCAACTTAATGTAGACCCTCATATATGTATAAAACAAGTTGTTGAAGAAACAGATATTTCAAAATCGTCCATTCAAAGAATTTTAAAAGAAGCAAAATTTGATGATTACAAAATTCAATTACACTATGCTTTAAATTCTGTCGATTTCGAAAAAAGGTTAATGTTTATTGCTTGGCTTACAGAAGCTGGATAAGATGGTTTAGTAAATAACATTTTAGGTCAGTTGAGAGTAGATGTCACATTAATGAAATTCTAAATCGACGCAATTGCCGCTATTGGGCCGCAGAAAATGTACACTGGATAAAGTTTACGAATTTTCAATATATGTGGGGTGTCAATGTTCAATGTGGCGTGATAAACGTACACATTGTAGGACCTAAATTTTATAATGGAATTTTAAACTCAGACATTTATTCTGATTTTCTTGTAAACGAATTACCATAATTATTGGAAAACGTTAAATCTAAGCCCAAATATGTTTTCTTAACAAGACAGTGCCTTGCCTCATAATGCACGTATCGTAACATATTTAAACCAACCCTTTCCTGGGAGCTGGATAGGCGAGAATAGCGCAATCAGGTGGCCTACCAGGTCTCCTAACTTGACTTCCCTTGATTATTTTTATGGGAATACCTGAAAGATAGAGTATATGTCACACTATTACAAGATGTAGAAGATTTAAAACACAGAATTAGAATGGAATATACCAGACTAAATGCTGGAGTTTTAAGAAGTCACTGGGCGTAAATTACTGCATCGACCAGAATTCTGTTTAGAGGCAGAGGGCCATCATTTTGAATATTTAATTTATTAATTTTTGTTGAATTGCTTTACTTTAGCTTTATCTGTTTTTGTTTAATATTTCTGTCACGTTCCTATGAATTAAAAGTATGCTGTTTTTAAACAATGTTTTATTCGAATTTTCTCAGATTCTTACGCATTATCTACCTGTAAAATACGTAGGTCTAATTTCTCTTCGATGTTCTATTATAAAACAACGTCAAAATTAACAAAATGTCAGATGCACCCCGCTACTTTGTTAATGTAGTTTTTAATTTTTCAAAAATATTTTAAGGATTTTAAAAGAGAAAAAAATAATCTTTTCAAAGAAAATAAAAAATATAACCCATTCTATTAAAACGAAAAAATTGGTGTCAATTCCAGAAAAACTAGATGTGACATATCGACAATAGTACGTCATTTAATAGATTTTTGGACTAATTTAGCCCACCAAATTTAAAGTTTCTCAAATAACTAATATATTAGGATGGATATATTAAAATCTACTACAAACGGTACTTAAAATTTGATAGAACACTCTTTGATTCTTTTTAAGTCGAAAAGCTTATATAATTATATATCCGAAAATGTACCGTTTATGAAATACGCAGTGTCATAATTAAGCAAAATTACGAAAATTGTAAAAATTTTAAGAATGTTTGGAGATATAATCATTGTTTAGATTTCCACAGTTTCTATATTCCCTTCTTAACTTTGACACCCTGAATTTTTAAAACGAAACAATACACAGGTGATCATTTCGACTTAAAATAAGTCAAATCATATCTCCATAAATGTTTTTTGTACCTACTTATGTATCATTCTGTGTATATTCTGTTAGATTTAAATTTTTCATAATGTTTAAATGTTATCCTCTGTTGATAATTTATATTTCAAATGGAAACGTTTTAGAAATTGATAAACTTTAATTTTAATTTTTAATATAATTGGGTTTGGATCTTCGGTGCTAAAAATTATTATCAAGAAAATTCAACATCCCAAATTCTATAAATCTCAGAAATGTGAAGGTACAAATAGAACAAACAATATTACTGCACCATTTTTAGAATTAGGAAATCTTTATATTTTGATGTTACTAAAAATGTTTTAAATTAATAGTTGAGGATCGTATTATAATTAGAACTTTTTAACACGTTTATATAAGTTATTAAATTAATTAAGACGTACTTTCTAAACTGAAATTTCTTTAAATTAAATACTTTTATATAATAAATTTTGAATTAGTTAGCTCTTCACTAAACTTCCTGTACCGAAATATTGAAAACAAACTTTTCCTATCAGGATACCACTTGGGAAGCTGTTATAAATGTAATAAGTATATTCTACAACTTTCACGTATACAATATAGAATCTGTTATTAAGATTTCAGTATGAAACGAGTTTTTTGTTTTAAAAAATGCGTTATTAGTAGATTTTGTCGGATCGGTGTACAAATCTATGTAAATTGCAAGTGCTGTACACCCACTAACATATGTACTTGTCGCACGGCTGGCGATTTAATCCTGTTTAGATGAAGAGATGTACTGGGATGTATCTGTTGATCCCTGTGACCCAGTGAAATGTAACGAATAATTGTTTATATGCTCTTATTAATCTCTTAAATGCTATTTAATTCACTGGTTCAATGATCCCACCTGTAATAATCCTTTGAAAATATGTAGCTACATGCTATCAATTTATTCGACTGGCCATTAAGGGTATGATCCTTTTAAAGAAATAAAATTTGCATTTATTTTGAATAAAACTCCGATTAAGTTATAGTCTGAACAACATGATTTTATAGTTGTATTAAGTTTTTGCTCGATTTAATGTTTGCATTTGCTCTTTGTTGTACCGGTATTTATTTTATTTTATTTTAATAAAGAAAATAGCAGTTGTTTTTACAATTTAATTATTGTAGGTCGTAGTTTAAACAAATTAAATACTAGAAATTACTGAATATTTGAACTAAATAAGGTTCTGGATTATACTATTGTAATAATTTAGTTCTAATCAAGTTTAGCGAGCCGAGCTTTAAAACAAGTCAGAACTGATTTGTTTCCTTAAAATATATTCACTCAGACATCAACGAAGTTAAAGCAATAAAATTACTCTATGTATGTGTTATGTAGTATTCCCCAAAACATTTAATTGCTGTCAGTTATTAAATGTAGAAAAATAACGGTTTTAATGTTGATAATTAATTTTTATTAAAAAAAAAGTTCTGTCCTAACGTTTTCGTTCGTAAAATTGTAGAAACAATAAGAACATTCACAAGGATGTTAATCTTTTTGTAAGGTTCGATGGTTATAGTAGCATAGTTTTGTGTGATTTATTACAATATTGTAGGATCGAAACACAACAATACATGTTCAAGTAATTTTTTTATGTTCCTTAATAAAGGGGCGCTTTTAAAGAATTTTGAATTTTGGTTTGTATATATAATTAGTTTTTAAAGTGCATGCTTTAATTTGTTGTGTTTGTTTGCATGCTTATTTATTATTTTAATTTAGAAGCAGGTTAATGAAGAATTTTCATTTTTTATTTTAATTAGTCTTGTACAAAAAGCATTCCTATGCTAGTGAAAAGTAGAAAATGGGTACATCGCTTTTTCATGAATAACACAAGGATTTGCATTGACCTAAATCCGACAACTCTTCTTATTAATAAAATCGTCCAAATGAAAATGCGATCCATCGCTAAAGTTAATGTTTTTAACAAAATTTTCATTTACCGTATGGTTTTTCTTTACTTAATTATCGAATTGTCTCCGTTGCAAATGGTCTAGTGGCTTGAAATCATGAGTTAATTAAACCTTCTAAGGGACGTAGGTGAAGGTTTTTAGTGAGAATTTGTAGAAAACTGATTCTGCTCATGTTTAATTGCCGAGAACGATGAAATGTTGATGTTTCTGAAATCTCATTGATAGTCTCACTGACGACGACAATATTTTCAGCCGACCACGCAGAATGAGGACGTGGTAGAGTGA
Source organism: Phrixothrix hirtus (assembly GCA_024586415.1). Classification (NCBI taxonomy): domain Eukaryota; kingdom Metazoa; phylum Arthropoda; class Insecta; order Coleoptera; family Phengodidae; genus Phrixothrix; species Phrixothrix hirtus. The sequence continues at coordinate 9,059 of JAHWXV010073367.1, forward strand.
AATATGGATACCAACAATTCCACGAACTGCTTGAACAGTTTTCGATAAACTGGCCAAATTTTTAATTAATAATACGCTGTTCTTTAGTATGGGAGCCCATTTTTAATAACCTCTAAGATGCAGGTGTCAAATGTTAAACATCAGGATGCCAACATAAATATAACAAAAATGGTGGGAAATTTAAATTCGGTGTACCCGATGGACGTCCCGTATAATAGGCGTTCCAATTTGAAGTTAGTTTTTAAATTTACCGCCATTTATACGTTTAGTACAAGAATGCCATATATCATTTGACTGATGATAAGTAGAAACATTCCGGTTATTAAAAATGGAGATGTATACGACTGAACAACGTGTATTCATTGTTAAAAATCATTTTAAATTTGGTGAAAGTTATGCAGAAGTTGGGAGAAAATTTTGTACAGAATATGAAAGAGAAAATTGTCGGTCAAATGTGGTCATTCGAAAAATTGTTACAAAATTTGTAGAAACTGCTTCGGTAAAAGATGAAGAAGCAAAGCAAACCATCATAGTGGTCGTTCAGGAGAAAATATTGCTGCTGTAAGTGTTAGTGTTTATGAGAATCTAAAGGCATCTACTCGTCATCGTTCTCAGCAATTACACATTCCAAAAACCACTTTACTCAGAATCTTGCACAAAGATCTTCATTGGCTTACAAGATTCAGATAACTTAATAAATAAAGCTAACAAATTTTGGATTACGTCTTCAATTCGCTAATTGCACTATACAAAAAAAAATTTTTAAATTTGAATTTCGTAAACGTCATCTGTAGCGACGAAGCACATTTTGAACCGGGTGGTTTTGTAAACAAATAGAATTGTCGAATCTGGGGCAAAGAAAACCTACGAAGAATTACTAGAAAGACGAATACATACATACCCAAAAAGTTACCGTTTAGTGTGTATTTTGGAAAGGTGGAGCCATAGAACCATATATTTTTGAAAATGATGCTGGCAGTGCTGTTACTGTGATTGGCGCTTGTTATCGAATCATGATTAATAATTTGTTATGAGATGAAATGGATGAAATGGACGTTGCGAACATGTTTCACCCAGCATTTTGTTTTATTAAAAATTGGAACACCTTATATATGTACAGCGTGTTTCAGAACTATGGGATCAAACTTCTAGGGGTTATTCAGTGCAACAGTAGAAAACATTTGAGTATAGGGACCCATGTCCGGAAAA
>JAHWXV010073384.1:0-14651 GCA_024586415.1 Phrixothrix hirtus
TAATAGTTATACTCATTTCGTCTTGCCTATAAGAATATTCGAAAAATATTTGGTAAATTTTTGTTTAAAAATCCATGAAACGCAATTAAAAACAGAAATAGCACTTTGTTTCTATTTGGAAAATATCATATTACGTTTACCATTGATGTATTTTATCGAGTACATGATCGTCAGCTGTTTTAGTAAAATATAAGAAAACGTATTCTTTTAGGTCGCCTACATTTGCTTGTTTCTGTAACAATATTGCTCATTCATTATAAATTAATTATGAATTAATGTAAACATGTTATTAGTTAAATAGTTAAAATTGATATGATTTTTAATTTTAATGTTCTATTGCTGTTTACAAACCGCATTACCAGGTATTTAGATCAAAGTTTAATGTTTTCTTTAAAACAATAATTAGAAAATAATTTTAAAGCAATTTTTATATTTTAAATAATTAATTAAACAAAACTTAAATTAATAAAAAATTACTATATTATGTATTTAGAACATTTAATCGTCGTCCAAAAACCTACCTATACTAGGTAACGTTTAATAAGGGATTTTGTCTATGGAAAATTCATTTTTCATGGGACTTCCCTGTTTCCTAAATTAAATCGCATGTTTATGGTTGAGAAATAAATATTCCAAAACCTGTGGTAATTTTGTATAGCTATTTTAATAATTGATTTTAATACCAAAGATTAAAATTTTAATCGTTACGAAATTTTTCTATACATACACATGCGTAGGGCAATTACCTACTTTTAGGAAATTGTTTCTATGCCCAAAATTTACATACGATACGATCATTTAAATTTCTATTCCCAGTGGGCTATAAAAAAATTTCTGACAGCCTAATCCATTCTTAGTAATAATTATCCGTCAAGTTGACAGTTTGAATTTGTCATATCTTACAAAACGTTTTCGAGAATTTATAACGATAAGTTTTCAAATGCGTTGAATGCAATGATCATCATTTCGTACATTTATTATGAATATTGTAAATAAATTTCCTATTTCAATTTAATAATATAGTTTTTTGCACCAAATTTGTTGACATATAATTTTCAGGTTATGTATTAGCTTTGGTTGACGTGCGTGTGTATAAGTAGAATAAGTTAGGCTCCACGGAAAAATTTCATGGCCTGCTGGGAACTGAAATTTAAATGATCGCATATTATTAAAGGTGAAGCTACCTCTAATAACTACTAAAATTTGTACAGATAAGCGTATCATTCTGAATAAATAATTACAGTTTTCTTCTAATATTGCACTTATGAGATATTAAATGTATATATTCATACATGTATTTTATATTTTGATGAAGTTTTCTTTTAGCAACATAAAATTACAACATTTGTATGAATAGTATTATTATGTATATTATAAGATCTATATCTTTAATTGCATTATTTATTGACACTTTGTGAATTAATTTATACGTATGCGTCAACTTTAATTCAACTGACATCTCCATTTATAAAATATAAAAAAAATAAAATTTAATTCAAAATTATCAATTTCCATTGCAATTCAGAACAGAAAATTCTTAATTAAAAACGAAATTTATATTATATTATTTTTTACGGACTTCTCTGTTGATTACTTTAACGATTTATCGCTCTATTCAGCTAAAAGTATTAGACTAAAATTTAACCACATCGGCGAGATTAAACGCAACGCGCGTAGCGACATGACAGCGGATTATGCGGTCCGCGAGGAGAAAAATTTGATTTGCTTGACCCAATGATGCCATCCGCTAACATTGTTCTGGCTCCCTTGCTAATGTTTCTTTTTTCTCGGGCGAGTATCGGCCTGGTGCTAACCGGAATGGCTTGGCGTTGTTTGTCAATTGGATGTCGTGCTTGATTGTTGTGCTAGTTATGGGTTTACCCTTTTGGTGTAGTATTTCCCAGAAGTTGCCTAAGAGCGTCTTGAATTTTTGGTTCCAAGCTTCTGGGAAGTCGTGCTTGATTTCAGGGATCGTAGTTCTTGTTTGTGGGGGTGTTGGCCCATTTATTAGCCAATAAATGGTTTGGGGTTTTGTAGTTCCAATGTGTGTGCATTTTCTGTCGTAGTCCAGTACGGCGTTGGTTTGTGCTAGCCACTTGTGTCCAATTATGACAGGCGCGCTTAAGGATTGTGTGGCGTAGAACGTGTCTGTGAATCTTGCGTCGCCTATCTTGAATGTAAGGATTGTTTTCCACATGATTTGTAGCCCTTGCTGAGGGTTTTCCAGGGCGGCTGTCATTTTATCCTTTTCGTACTTGGATACTAAGTCAGTTCGCGCACGTCGCTGTCGTGTCTCTTGTCTTGGTGCATGTTTTTGAGTGGTGGTCTGTGCCACATTTGTCGCATTTTGGTGCTGCGCAGCAACAGCGATGGGAATAGCCGTACCTCTGGCAGCGGTAACATTACCCGACAGTGTTGCGTCGTAAAGGAGACTCCACCCTGACCGTCAAGTAAAGCACTGACTTCAGGTTGAAGATCTCCTTACCGCTGTCGTCTCTCGTCAGTTCAACGTATACTAACGGCATCGGTACTTTGTCTTTGCCTTTCCTCATGCGTTGCACCGACAGTCGGCAGGCGGTGGTCTAGTAGATCCGTTTTAATATCTTCGTCTGTAATGTCTTCGGGAATACCTCTCAGTACTACCCGAAGTGTCTTCTCTGTCGGTAATTGATATGTATGAAACGGTATGTTCTTCGTTGTTAGGTAATTCACGGTTGTCGTGCGGTCGATGACGTTCGCAGGCTGTAATCTTATACTGTCAGTAAGGTTTTTGGCCTTGGTTATCGTGACGTTCAGTTTACGTAGTTCTATTGTTATTCCCGTCTAGTTAGTCTTGGTGTGTAAGATAATTGGGGGTATCTTTTCGTCTGTGTTTCTGTCTTGAGTTTGGGTTGTGTCAGTCGTGCCGAGTCTCGTCCGTTTCCGTCGTCGTCCTCCGAAAGCGATTCGAAGCGGTTTTGGGTGGTGACTTTGTTAGATGGTTCGACAACTTTTATTGTAGTCTTTTGCTTGCGCTTGGAGGGCGCCGCTCGGAATTCGTCTTTGGTGTTGTCTGTTAGCACACTTTGTGAATTATGGGAGGTCGTTGGAGTAGGATCGGTCTGTTTGGGGTTTGGATTGTCTATTGTCTGCGCGGAAGGGTGGTCTGCAGATGCAGAGGCATTGCTACAAACCGCAGACGTGTTAGGTTCATTAATTTTAAGCTTGGTTTTTTGGATTTCAATTAATGCTGCCTGTAAGTGAGGCGGGGCTTTGGCTATTAATTGAATGAGCATTACAACTGGCATTTGTGTGCCTACCTCTGCATGCTGTAGCATTTCAGCATATAGTATTGCAAATTCTGACATTTTTGAAATTTTTGGATATTGTGGCGTTATGTGTTATCTAGCCGACAGTTGTGTTGTGTGTAAATTTGTGTTTATGGGATATGTATGTGTGGGTGGGTATGTATGTCGGTGTATGGATATGTTTAGGTCTGGATGTGACTGTGTATATGTATCGTGGGAGTGGCTAGGTATTGATAGAATATTAGGGCGGATCTTACTTACTCAACGTCTGATTAGTGAATTGCCGGAGGGTACAGCGCCAACCACAGGGAGGGGGCGGAGTTTGGTATGTTATCGGCACCGGGAGCCTTCCGCGGCTTGTATAGCTTTATGCAATCGCGTATCTCGTCCGAGGAAGCGTGAAGGATGTAGGTTGGGTCGTCCTCACCGTCGTTTCCGGCGGCGATACGACGCCTTACTGACCTTTCGATGCACTCGACGCAGTCAAGATTGGCGTACAGGAAGTTCAGAGAACATTGCAGCTCTAGGCTATCTGCGAATGCCTCCGCCTTGTCCGCGGGATCGTAGACTAGACCGCACTCGCCATGAATCGGCGGAACGGGCGTTCTACGATTCCTTAGGACGTTGGCCATTCTGCATATGGAATTGTCCCCCGTTTCCAGCGACTCGAGATTCTCCCACCAGGTACGGTTGTAGTGCTCCTTTAGGCCCCACTTCACTTGTGCTGCAAGAAGATTCTTGAGCACCCAATCGGCAGGGTTAAAGTAGCGCTGCCAACGGGGTCTGGCGCGGTTCTTTTCTCTGATGAGTTCCCTCAGATACTCTGGGAGAACTCGCTCATTCGGCTTCCTCCTCACGTTCGTCGCAAACAGGATAGAATCCTGAATGCTAAAAGTAAGGCGGACGTCCGACTCCTCCAGCTCATTCTCGGTACGTATCTGCTCGATAAGACCGAGATTTTGCGGCAGGTGAGAGGAGAAGGCAGGCCATGAGATCCGCCGCACCATCTCGGGAGGGTTGGCTACCTCGCCTAGGAAAAGTAAGACGGGATTGTGGGTCAGATCAAGGTCATGGACGGTAGCCAGTTCGTGTTGTAAAGGGACATCTTTGAGAAGAACGATGTCCAGGACGTCTCGGGAGCCTAAAGTTGAGACGAAGGCAGATTCTAGTACTCCGTCAACGTTGAAACTCTGAATAGTTTCGGACAAATCATGGAGTATTCTCCCATTTCGGTTGGTTCGCCGACTGTTCCACGATGGATGCTTAGCGTTGAGATCGCCAGCTAGGATGGTCGGGCTGTCTAGTAGATTGTCCAGGTCCTGAGGTTCGATGGTGTGGAGTTCTGGGAGTGGTGAAACATGGCGGTCTATGCGCGATTTGACATAGATTGCCGTGCCACCTCCGCGTGCGTTGGGTCGGTCGTTCCTGTAAAAGGAGTAGTTCCGAATTCGGGGTGTGTCTGTGGCACGTAGATGAGTCTCGCAGACCAGGATTACGTCCAAGCTGTACTTTGCGGCGAAGTCTCGGAGTTCATCCCGTTGCTGTAGAAGTCCGTTGGCGTTCCAGTAGGCCGTCTGTAGGGAACTAGGTTTAAATGGTGTATTATCCATTTAAGGGCCGGATTTGCAAAGGGAAAGGATGTAGGTAGCGACGGTCATAAGGGCAGCGATAACGGTGAAATCGCCGACGGCGTTTCCAATAGCATCGGCGACCTTACGAACGAATTGGGAGAGCTTCGCGATGTCTACATAAGAAAGGAGCTGCATTAGGCTAGCCATACACGTTGGCTCCGCCTCTTTCCGACTAGAGGCCGCGATGGGCGTTTCCACCGAGTGGGCAGGGCCAGCAGGAATTGCCGAACTAGTGATAACGAGATTTCTAGCTGGGAAGCTAGGAAAGTCGGAGCTTCTGGAGGCGGCCTTGGCGAAGGAAATGCCAGAGTGGACCACTCGCGGTGGCTGTCGCTGCACCAACTTCGGGAAGCATTCACAACCGCGATAATTCGCGGTGTGAATGTTCCCGCGGTTTGCGCAGGTCGCGGTGACACTGTCCAACGGTCGTACGCCGTCTCGGTGATTCTAACTTGACAACAAGGCGCAGAACGTCCTTGATGTCGAAGATTTTCTTCGCCTCGGCTTTCTTAGTCAGAATCACCAATACCAAATGTATTTGACGCATGGTTGGTCCGCTGCGCATGCGGTGAACTGAGACCACCGGAAAGCCACGGGTACTCAGGCCAGAAGCGATTTCGCTGACGATAACGGCCTCCGGGATGCCCCGGATGATTGATTACCTTCAGAGGCGTTTCCTCTGATAGTCTGAACGTGTGGAAGGGAAGCTTCCGTCCGTCCAGGATGAACGGTGATTCCATCCTGCGTCTGCTTGGTCTTAACGAAGTTGATCCGCTGCTGACTGAACCCCCTGGTGTGGTTCACCCAGTCGTCCTTCTGCCGAATTACGACGGGGGGAATGCTTGAGATGGGTTTCCGGATTACCTGCTGGGCCCGGGAGGTGGTAGTTTCGGGGTACTGTTCTGCAATAGTTTCTAGCGGATGGAAACTATTGCACAAGTTGGTCGGAAGGGGACGTGGAAAGTGAAGGACCGACCCTTTTCGTTCCCTTGCGGGAGCGGTAGGGCGTAAATCCCCCCTCTTCCATGACCTCAGGTGTAGTCTGGCAGCTACTGTCTCCTCCGGGACGGAGGAGACCGTCGAAGATAACGACACTTCGGTACTTCGGGCGCGAACAACCGTTCCATTTGTTCTTCCTCGTCTGAGGTCGGTTGCTGTAGGATTTCGTGATAAATGATCCGACAGTTCATTTAGTTTTCCCGGGAAATGTACAATGTCAAACTTAAACTCTTGGAGAAGTAGCGACTATTTTAGCAGTTTGTGTTCGTATCGCGCATTGTTTGTAGCCATTGTAGGGCCGTCAAAGTATGGACGGAATCTTTTGTCCGCCCATACTACCGCTAGGCATTTTTACTCTTTGACATGGTACTTTTGCGCGGTCGGGCTGAGCTTGGAACTGGCGTAACTAATTACGTGGCGTGCTTCTCCCTCACTTTGTTGGTATAGCACCGCCGGTATTCCTATTCCGCTGGCATCAGTTTGTAATATAAATGGATTGTTGAAGTCTGAGCGACTGAGCTTCATCGGTGTTGCCATGGCTTGTTGAATGGTCTCGCAGGCTTTTCGCTACGCCTCTGACCATCGAAATTTGTTTGATTGTTTCAGAAGGTCGGTCAAGGGCGATTCGATCTCTGCACAGTTGGGGATGTATTCTCTCAGTCAATTACACAGGCCCAGAAAGCTTCGTAATTGTTTGCGACTTTCTGGTCTGTTGGTTCCTTTTATAGCCTCTTTGTGTTCTTAGAGGGGGAAGTTACTGTCGTCAGTGATCACGTAACCGAGGTATTGAATTCGATCCTTGCCGAAATGGTACTTTTTGGAGGGCAATGTGCAGGTTGTGAAGTTGCAATCTTTCGAAGATTGCCGTTAACTGGATTAGATGCTCTTCCCAATTGTTTGAATAGATGAGAATATCATCCAGGTAGACGAGGGCGAATTTACGCAAGTATCCAGGTAAGACTTCCTGCGTCATCAGTTTCTGAAATGTACTTGGGGTGTTTTTCAGTCCAAACGGCATTCGGTGAACTGGTAGTTGGCACCGTCTGGAGTGTTGAATTCCGTGTATTCTTTGGCCTCCGGAGCCATCGGTACCTGCCAATAACCTGCCTTGAGGTCGATCGTTATGAAAACTGAAACTGAAAACTTAGTCTTTCCTGTGGCTGGCCGTCTTTTTTCTTGACGATTACTACTGGAGAGCTAAATTTGGACGTGGTCTTTTCGATTATGCCGTCCTGAAACATTTTCTTTACCTCCCTTGTCAAAATTCTTTTTTTTCGGGAGAATAACTGTATGGATGTGTGGCTTGGTTAACGAGACGAATGTTACGGTTTGTGCTCGTAGTCGTTGCCTTGTTTGGTTTCTCACTGAAGAGTTCCTGCAATTCCTTCAGGAGTTTTTGGAATGCCGGTTGCTGCGGTTTTGGGAACTTGTGGTCAACTTGCCCAAAGTCAATCGGCTCGTTTGGGTGGTAAGACGGCGCATGGATGCCCCAGAAGACTATCTGTCTGTGTTTTCTGCCTATGTGGGCCCATCGTCTTTGGTAATCTAGTACTACGTCTTCTGTGACTAGCCATTCTTGGTCCACCAGTACTGGATATCGTAGGCTTGGCAATACGTAAAATAATACCTTGGTCTTGTACCCTTGTATTTTCAGCTCCAGGTGTACCTTTCCTAACACCTGTATTGTGAAGTTTGGGTCGGCTATAGTTGCAGTATTTTAACAACTTTGGTATTTGGTAGCGTATTGCTTGGTTATAAAGTTGTGATCCACCCCGGTTTCGACGAGCGCCGTAATTTCCTGGCCGTTTATTTTTACTGGCAGGATTGGTGTTGCTGCATCTTCTGGAGGTGTGACGCAATTGAGGGTGTCTTTTTCACGACCGGGCGGCGATGTTGTCTCCAGTCGTCGGTCCGTTTCCCGCCTTCTGTTTGGAGGGACAGTCCCTATGAAAGTGTCTTTGTGAGCAATAATGCCACTTTGGGAGCGGCGTGAATTTTTTTATTACTCTTGGAGCCGCTTTTGCTTTTGACACCTCTTTTTGGTCCGTTTCGCCTACTTTAACAGCTTTTCGAAGATTACAGATTGAATTATATTTAATATTACGCAGAGCTGGGCGTAGTTCCGGTTTTATCTTGGATATGATAAGGTTGATGAGTTGTAACAGATCAATACTTAGAACATTTCGCCATACGTGATTTTTTTGTGATGAATTCTAAGGCATCCTCGTCGCGGAGTTGTTTTTGACCATAAAAATTCTCAAATAGTCTTGCGACGGATGTTTGGTCGTGACGTATTCGACGAGGCAAGTTTTTAATTCCTTGTATGTATGTATATGAGGACCGAATTTCTTCCACCATTCTGCTGCTGCTTTACTTAGCTGATCTTGAACTAGATCTTTCATGCAGTCCGGATCGGTGTGATTGTGAGCGACATATTTATCGCATTTGTCCAGAAATTATAACGGATCGCGTAGCAGGTCTCCGTCGAATGTGGATAATTTACATTGATTTATTTGTAACAGATGAAGTTTATATGTAATTTGGTCGAGAATTCCGTCACCTTCTGACCATATTGAAGTATTTTAGGCGCCACAAGGTTTTTCTTGAGTCCTTGAATTCTGTTTGAGATCTATCCGTTTAACTTTTGCCCGTGTGCAAAGGCGAAGTCTTTTAATTGTAGACATAATTGTATATTTGTTTCAATTATATTCTGACGTGAATGTATTAAGTGCAAGAAATTGTCTATAATTTATAAATAAATGCACCGGGTAATGTTTATAAATGTTTTACCCCGTTCACTTAATTTAAAATAAAAACTTAAAAGTTTCTCGACTTCAAGGTCACGCTATCACTGGGTCAGTTTCTATTTATCATTGTAGCACGTTTACTATAATGTTTGTTTAGGATTTCTTTACCTTAACTTGTAGTAAACAACGCGTCACTGTTCATTGATATAGGAAACCAGCTGTGTTTTAATTTTGCTTAAATTTATATAACTGGAACTGACTTTTAATTATGCGAAGATTTAACTAAAATTATTTAAATTGTTTATACACTACGCGATTAAAAATGATTTAGAATAAATTCTAAACTGTTTGTTAACTTCACTACGTAAATTGTCTATATTATTCGAAGATCGTTAATTGTTTTTGGATTAAAATAATTTAAGTGAAATTGTCTTTAGTTTAGAATAAATTATAAAATGGTTTGTTAAATTATTTCCACTACTAAGTAAATTGTTTTTCAAACACGCGAAATTGTTAATTTTCTTGCAGGAAATTCGAAGAAAAAATGTTTGCATAATTCACTGTTTGTAAAAGAGTTCCCACATAGTTGCTGAGAAATGATTTTCTTGATGACGTAACACGCGTCACTTTGTGTTTTTCACGACTGGTGATGTAGGCTATTACGTCATATAGCGCCAGTGATGATCTCATATGACGCTATGATGTCATCCGGGGGTGTTAGAGCCTGCTTCGCGTCGTTTCAAGATGGCGATTTTCGCTCTTCGACGTGAAGATGCTGCGGTTTTGGATCTTCTTAGCGAAGTTGTTAGTGATGAGACTTCTTTAGCTGGTACAGGACGTGGAGATTTGTCCAACCCTCCCCAAGAACGTTGGACGTCAATTGTTACCGTGATGCTGCGTCCTCCGGTGATGACGCTGAGGAATACGCGTTCGTGATGGTCGGCACTCGCGGACACGTCATCCCGATAGCACGTTTCGGTGGAAGCCGCACTTTCCACCTTATTACTATTGACGGGAATAGTAACGTTCTTAAGTTAATATTAGTAATTACAAATGGGAGTCAATAAGTCAAGTTCAATTATTGAATGTACCTGTTGCTGTAATCATTGAGCACGATTTCCAGCGCGTGTTGGAGATACAGTGCCGTAGGCAAGGGATAAAAATTAAACTCGTAGAGTAATTTTTATTTCTGTATGAATTCCCTTAAAGCTCTGTGATGAGAGCGTTCCTGTGAGTGCAGGCCTTGGTGTAGACGTCTGGGTGTCCGCGTGCTTGCCTAAAAGGGAACAAGACAAAGTAAGCGCGGCACTGTATCGGAGATTGTGATCCCTGGACTGCTGGTAGCTGCGTATAATTAATATAACGAATGATTGCTAGTCTTTGATTAAAATAAACTGAATTTAATTAAATACGAAAATAAAATAAATGTTCAAAATTAATATATACAAAGTCAATAAAAGTACGTTAATTAAATAGTTCGTGATTAAAGTCTGTAAATGCAATTAAATAGATCGAAATACTAAAGTCTATATGTAGGTGTGGAAAGTTTTAAAGGTAACGAGACTTACTCAGTTTTAGAGTGGCACTACGCGCACAACGATTATGCGTTTCGTTCGGCACTGCCGTCGCGTTACTTAAGTTCGATGTGTTCGTCGGTGAGAGGACTTGGCGGTCTGTTTCGAGTTATGGAGACACAGTTCGGATGAGTATGTACTGAATAGTGCTGTGGATACTGGCTAGCAGAACCAACTATTCAGAAGACTCGCTGAGGCACAACTATTAGATGTCAATGTTTCATGGATAACGGAGCCCCAAGAAAACAATTTTTATATCTCCAACGGAGCTGTTTGCCATTTATATCCCTTGTGGGAGGAGTGTGTTTATTTGCAAGAATTCCTGGCAGGCACAGCATGATCTTCGCTATGCCGTCGGAGATAGTTACACACTCCTTTGTGGCGTCCACAAGGAGGCTGCCGACCTGCATAAGCTGCATAAGTCGAGAAACTTGTCTTCATTTGCTCCCGTTGGAGGTTGAGGTTGGGGCTCCTCGCCGCGTACAGCTGCGGCGTATGACATGCCCCCTCTTGGAGTCAGTGCTGCAGATGCCATTGATGCTGCAGGAGTTCGGGGGCGGTTTGGGCACCACCTGTAACTGGCTGTGTGCCCGCCGTCACAGTTTACACACTTGGCAGGTTCTTCTCTCGCATTTCCACACTTTGCGGTGTCGTGATCGGCACCGCACTTGACACATCTCGGTGCCGCGCTGCACCGCCGTTGTGTGTGCCCAAACTTTTCGCACTTGCCACTGGATAGGATTTTTGGATGTCCTCGGCGTTTCCACGGTGACTTTCAGGCATAGCATTGCCTTTATCTTGAAAATTTCTTTGCCAGCTAGATATTTCTCCATCTCCAGGTGGTTTAGCGGCATTGGGGTCTTTTCCGGCCCCCTGTGCATCCTCCGTACCGTCAGTATGGGGACGCCTTGTCGTCTGAGGTCGTCTCTGATTATCTCGTCGGATATCTCCTGCGGGAGGTCACGGATGACCACCCGCAGGGGCTTCTCTCTGTTGAAAAGGTATGTATGGAAGGGTATCTCCCTTCCCTTGAGGCAATCGACGACCTGGAGTTGGATTTTAATCCCTATCGCCGTGTTTTTGACCTCTGCAACCTTGATTTACAGGCGGCGGAGGTCTTCACTCACTTAGATCTAGCGGGCCTTATCGTGTATGACTATCGGCGGAATGTTTGTCTTCTTTGGAGTTGCGGTCACTTCGGTTTCTTCCGCTATTGCTTCGAACCTATTTGATGTGGGAAGTTTTGCGACAGGCCCGGCGTTGACCTGCCTGGAGTGTTTCTTTTCTTGGTTTTCTGGACGATGAAACCATCGGTGTTATTCTTCTCAGTTGGCTGAGTAGAGAGTGTTCTTCGTCCGAAGTGTATGACATGGAATCCACCAGCATTTCAGCATCTTTCTCAGCGGCGGCGGCTTTGTATATGGCTTCAAGCTCCAGCGAAGTGTTGCTCCTGCGTGCCGATAACGGGCAACTGCGACGGCAAGCAGAGGCCAGCACCGGCGCCGTCATCTTCGACGGTCTCTTCCATCCCGGAGGAGGCAGGAAGGCAGAAGGCCATGGAAGAAGGGGGATTTACGCCCTACCATTCCGCAAAGGAACGAAAGGGCCGGTCCCTCACCTTTCGCGTCCCGTCCAGCCAAGTACTGTAATAGTTTCAGTCCGCTCGAAACTATTGCAGAACAGGAGCTCGAAACGACCACCTCCTAGGCCCAGCAGGTAATCCGGAAGCCCATCTCTAGGATTCCCCCCGTCGTAATTCGGCAGAAGGACAACTGGGTGAACCTCACCAGGGGATTTAATCAGGAGCGAAGAAACTTCGTTAAGGCCGAGCAGACGCAGGATGGAATCAGCGTCCAGGTTCCCTTCCATACGTTCAGGCTAGCGGAGGAAAAGCCTCTAAAGATAATGATCCGGGGCATCCCGGAGGCCGTTACCGTCGGCGAAATCGCTTCCGACCTGAGCTCCCGTGGCTTTCAGGTGATCTCGGTTCACCACATGCGCAGCGGACAAACCCGGCGTCCAATACCTTTGGTATTTGCGATTCTGACTAAGAACGCCGAGGCGAAGAAAATCTTCGACATCAAGGACGTTCTGCGCCTTGTTGTCAAGGTTGGACAGTGTCACCGTTGCCAAAAGTACGGGCACTCTCTAGGTCTGTGCTACGCACCTCCGAAATGTGTGAAGTACGCAAGCGATTCCACTCCGGCGACTGCGTGAAACCTAGGGAGACCGCAGCGACCTGCGCAAACTACGGGAAAGGTCACACCGCGAATTATTGCGGTTGTGAATGCTTCCCGAAGTTGGTGCAGCGACAGCCACCGTGGGCGGTCCGCCCTGGCATTTCCTACGCCAAGGTCGCCTCCAGAAGCTCCGACTTTCCTAGCTTCCAAGCTAGAAATCTCGTTCTCTAATTCGGGAATTCCTGCAGGCCTCGTCTACTCGGTGCAAACGCCCAGCCCGGCCTCTAGCTGGAAAGAGGCGGAGCCAACGAGTATGGCTAGCGTAATGCAGCGCCTTTCTTCTGTAGACATCCCGAAGCTCTCCCAAGTCGCTCGTAAGTTCGCCGATGCTGTCGGAAACGCCGTGGGAGATTTCGACGTCATCGCCGCCCTTATGACCGTCGTTCCCTATATTCTTTTCCTTTTCAAATCCGGCCCGTAAATGGATAATACATCATTTAAACCTAGTTCCCTGCAGGCGGCCTACTGGAACGCCAACAGACTTCTATGGCAACGGGATGAACTCCGAAATTTCGCCGAATGGTACAGCTTGGATGTAAATCCTGGTCTGCGAAACTCATCTACGTGCCGTAGACACCCCGACTTCGGGACTACTCCTTCTACAGGAACGAGAGACCCAACGCAAGCGGAGGTAGCACGGCGATCTATGTCAGATCGCGCATAGACCATCATGTTTCACCACTCCCAGAACTCAACACCATCGAGGCGACCTCAGTATCGATAAATACTGAAGGCAACGGTTGGATCCGTGAGGTGGCTGTTTATCATCTGCCAAGGGTACTAATAGACCCTCAGGACCTGGACAATCTACTAGACAGCCCGCTTCCGACTATCCTAGCTGGAGATCTCAACGCTAAGCATTCATCATGGAACAGTCGGCGAACCAACCGAAATGGAAGAATACTCCATGATTTTTCCGAAACTATTCAAAGTTTCATCGCTGACGGACCACTAGAACCTACCTTCATCTCAACTATAGGCTCCCGAGACGTCCTGGACATCGTTCGTCTCAAAGATGCCCCTTTCCAACACGAACTAGCTACCGTCCATGACCTTGATCCGGCCCACAATCCCGTCTTATTTTTCCTAGGCGAGGAAGCCAATCCTTCTGAGATGGTGCGATGCATCTCATGGCTCTCCTCTCACCGGTAGCAAAATCTCGGTCGTATCGAGCAGATACGTACCGAGAATGAGTTGGAGGAATCGGTCGTCCGCCTTACTTTTAGCATTCAGGATTCTATCCCATTTGCGACGAACGTGAGGAGGAAGTCGAGTAAGCGAGTTCTCCCAGAGTATCTGATGGAACTCATCAGAGAGAAGAACCGCGCCAAACACTGTTGGCAGCGCTACTTTGACCCTGCCTATTGAGTGCTCAAGAATCCGTTTGCAGCACAAGTGAAGTGGAGCGTAAAGGAGCACTACAACCGTACCTGGTGGGAGAAGCTCGAGTCCCTGGAAACGGAGGATAATTCCCTATTGAGAATGGCCAACGTCCTAAGGAATCGTAGAACGCCCGTGCCGCCGATTAAAGGCGAGCGCGGTCTAGTCTACGATCCGCGGACAAGGCGGAGGCATTCGCAGATAGCCTAGAGCTGCAATGTTCTCTGAACTTCCTGCACGCCGATCTTGACTTCGTCGAGCGTACCTACGTCGGAAACGACGGCGAGGATGACGCAAACCCAACCTACATCCTTTCCATTTCTCCGGACGAGATACGCGATTGCATAAAGCTATGCAAACTGCGGAAGGCGCTCGGTCCCGATAACATACCAAACTCCGCCCTCAGGCCCATAGAACCCAAGGGAATCGCCTCAGTAGTCAATATCGTGAACGCGACGTTAAGACTTCGACGATTTTCTTCATCCTGGAAATCCGCTGACGTCATCGTCCTTCCTAAACCCGGAAAAGACAGAACCCTTCCGCAGAATTACCGCCCTACCAGCCATCTCTCTTGTCTGGGAAAGCTGGCAGAGCGAATAATTCTGAAGCGCCTGAAAGATGCGACCGAAAACACAAAGATCCTTCCCGATGAGCAATTCGGTTTCAGGCCGAGCCACAGCACCACTCATCAGGTGCTCCGGCTGGCCGAAGAAATCACCGAAGGTTTCGCCTTCAAAGATGTGACAGCTGCAGTTTTTCTGGACGTCACCAAGGCGTTCGACAAGGTTTGGCA
>JAHWXV010073392.1:0-11468 GCA_024586415.1 Phrixothrix hirtus
TCACCAAATTAATAAGCTCTGTGAGAAACACTCACCTTTTAAATTAATTAATATTATTTGGAACACTATTAGAACAACTTATTTGCACCACAGAAACTTTACTAATTAATTGAATTTTATTTTAAAACCCAGAAAAACTGAACTATCATTAAACATCTGTAATGCACCCTTAGTGGAAATTTACAAGTAGTAGTCCAGCCAAGGTCAGTAGCTAATACCGTTATACAAGTGCAAAGCGTATGAAAATTTTCCATTTCGGACCAATACTTTAACGTTTGTTTCTTGCATTTTGTAATCTAAATAAATTGCAAAGATATTTTAAAATAAATCTAAACTTACCAAAACAGTAATGTTACACTACCAACTGCAAAATTTCAAATTTTTATTCCACGCCATTTACGAGATATTAAATAAGAACGTTTTATTTTATTTAAATATGATTACGTGTTATTTTCGCAACAAATGTCAAAAGGTTGTTGAAAACAAATGTGAAAAAATGTGTTGATTAAAAGGTAAAAATAAAAATTCGAAATTTTAATAAAATTTTCAGCACTTGTAGAAGAAAAATTATTAAGGTGATTAGATGTATATTTTTCAAATAAAACGTTTTTATTTAATATCTCGTAAATGGCTCGGAATAAAAATTTCAAGTTTTACAGTTGGTAGTTACTTGATATGCCCTTTAAAGATAGTCACTAAAAAAATTTCGATAAACGCATATCTTAAATATGGGACACCCTGTATAAATATATTTTTAATAAGAAAGACCGAAACTGAAAATACTAATCGATGTGTCCGAGCATTTTTCAAAACAAAACATCGTCTTTGATTTACTGAATTTATTCCAAGTTACAGACTCGCTCTGTATTTTTATACAATAAAATTTTTCTTAGCGGACAGCTCTCGACAGCGGACATCTCTCATAACCGGACAATTTTTCTGGAACCAAATTTTTGGGTATCAATTCCTATGTAAAATATGTTCCCATTAGCGGACGCTCTATCGGACGGACACGGACAACGAAATCGGTTTCAAAACGGACACGAATTTCCGAAAACGGACAAAAACAGATATAAACTCCATAACAAAAGTGGCAGTTTGTTTCAAAAACAACAGTTTTTTACCGATTACCGCATAGGATTCTCCTTTGAATCCAAAAACAGTACATAAAATGTTTTACAAGTAATGTTAGTACTATTTTGGAAGCAGCCGCGGTACAGAGTAATAATGGGGCCTCTTAGAAATTTGTAGGCTTTAAGACAGAAAATGGAAGTAATTAATACCGCAGAGCAAGAAAATTTAAATGTTGACAAATTGGGTAAAAGGTAATGTATTTTGTTGTTGTTTTAAAATCTTTTTAAACTGCAATTTTAGATTCAATATAAGCAAAACTCAAACTGCAAAGATTATGAAACAAAAAGAAAACATTCGTAGACAGTGAAAATTGGGACAAAATTTGGGCCAAAAAGCTATAAAATTGAAAGGGTGCTGCCCAAATTGACAAAATTTGTTTAGAATGGTTTGCCTGCGCGAGAAGCCAGAACATTCAGATTTCAGGGCCGTTAATAAAAGCCAAGCCCTAAGAAGTAGCTAATAAATTAAAGTATGAAAATTTTAGTGCATCTTATGGATGGCTAAAAAAATGGAGGAGAAGACATAACATTACCTTTAAGTGCATTTCAGGTGAGTCAGTGGATGTTATTCAAGAAGATGTGGATCAATTTTTAGAAAAGTTGCCAGGAATGCTAGTGGGATATAAACTAGAGGGGATTTATAATGCAGATGAGAATGGCTTATTTTTCAGAGCTTTGCCAGACAAAACTTTGATATTTAAAGGCGAAAAATGTATAGGGGTCAAAATGTTAGAAGAAAGATTAACCATATTATTTTGTGCCGATATGACTGGCGAAAAAGAAAAGTTGTTAGTTATCGGAAAAGGTGTACGACCACGAGCATTAAGAAATGTACCACCTAACAGTTTGCCTGCTACATGGACCTCCAATAGAAAAGCTTGGATGACGAGATCTATAATAACTGATTGGCTCCTAGACTTGGATAAAAGGATAGGATTTCAAAATCGAAAAATTTTGGTTTTTCTGGACAGTGCTGGTTTATATCCTAGAGAACTAAATCTGTAAAATAGTAAAATCATTTTTCTACCATCGAATACCACATCTGTATGTTAGCATGGATCAGGGCATAATACAAAATTTAAAAATTTTTTATCGTAATCAGATTTTGAACATGTGATCGCAAAAATCGATGATGTTTCCTCTGCTTCACAGCTTTCAAAATTGGTGAACGTTTTAGAGGCTCTATATTTTATTAAAAATAGCTGTAATAAAATAACTCCAAACACCATTCAAAACTGCTTTGCCAAAGCTGGCTTTAAAGAGAGGGGACAGAAGACTATGCTGCAGAAGATGATTTGCCCTTGGCAACCTTAGCAGAGTTTTTGAGAAATTTTAATGTAATTGGTCAATCTTCCAAAGGCCAACTTGAGAACTTCATTAATTTAGACCAAGAGCTCTTCACCGAGGAGAAATTTGATGAAAATATGGAAATTAAGAATGATGTAAAAGGCGATGAAGTTATGCAGGAGAGTGATGATGTAGAAGAGGAAGAAGCTTCTAGTTCTATAAATTGCTATATCGATGCCTTAAAAGTTGTTCAAAACCTTAAAAGGTTTTCAAAAGAAGATTTGATTCCGTTTGAACATTTAAAAAATATTGAGTCACATTTTCAAAATTGCTTTTTGCAGGAAAAATGTAAAAAAACTAAGCAGGCAAAAATATTAGATTTTTTCAAAAATGTACATGCGTACAAAATGGGTTGTTCTGTAATATTTTTTTATTTTTTTTGATTTAGTTTTTAAGGTATGTAAAATATATTTTTCAAATAAGTAAAACGTACCTAGTTGGACTTTTGTTTATTTATGGTTTTTACTATGATTTATTTTGAGTTTTCTCATTAGCAGATAATTCCCGTTAGTGGACAAAAATCTTGGAACCGTCGCTGTCCGCTAATTGGGAGATTTCACTGTAATCACTGAAATTATTCACTTCATAGTATTCAATACAGGAAGTAATTGTAGAAGTTAATATTTGTATATAAAAAAGTTTGCTAAGCCCTTAAAATATTTTTAGGTCAATTAATGACAGTCATTGTTTAATTATAAACATGCATTTAAATTTGTCATGTATTAAGTTCAATATAATTTAAATTTTTGAGTTATAATAAAAGTTGTGACAGCTAGGATGTTATGCAAAACTTATAATTTTAACTAAATGTTTGTCTTACTGAAAATTAGAAAATTTTTGTAGGATTCAGCTATATTAAATCGTTTTTAGTATAAATTACAGCAAAGGAACGTCTAGTAAAATATCACCAAACGGCATGTCGGTTTTAATACATTGAATAAATAAATTTTGCCAAAATAGAAGTTTTTTGGCTTAATTCATTTAATACGTAAGTCCTATTCGTTTTGTAATATTTCTGTTTTCGTATTGTTTAGTAAGAGTTCTTTAAAAAGGTTGCTGTTTGTCACTTGTAATGTTTCATATAGTACATGTTCAGGTGTGCCAATTCCTCTACAGTTGCATTCGGGGTTATTTCTACTATTAATTTTATGTAAGTAAGTCGGGCAAAGTTCGTGCCCAGTCAAGAAGTGTATCGTACTTCTGGAAGGCCAGAACCACCTGTTAAGACGACAAAATCTGACATTTGACAGCAAAATGTAAGTTCTTGCACCTGTCGTTGAATTATTCCATTCTGTTTGCCAAAGATTTAGAATGCGATTTGTAATGTTAGATTTTGTCGTTGCTCTTTCGCCCAATATTTTGTTGACTTTGTTTGTAACATTTCCCGTGAAAATCTGTCAGGGTGACGCTTTTGTGTTTATATTAAAATTTCGGCAGCTTATACATATAAGACATTAATAAAGACGTTAAGAATACAAACGGGAGCGAATTACCTTAAGTTGATGCAATTTTTACTATTGTTAACCAACCTGAATAAAGAAAAATTGTAAATAATTAGAATATAAGAATGACGACATATTGCGCAATAATAATCCTGATTTAAACCGTTGAGAAACCGCTCAAATTAAATAGATGTCGCTTCTAAGATACAAAGTAAATATAGAAACAATCTCAAAACCACTTTTAATTAATAAGAACGCATTAATTGAAATTGCGTAATATCTCGTTATAAATAAATTGATCAACGAAGCACATGAGGCTGTGCGCTTATCAATTACTGCAAGACTGAATACACAATTACTAATAGTGTTCGTAAAACAGAGAATGGTGCTTGACAATTCTGTATAAAAGCACGTCACTTCCAAGCCGAAAGGAAATTCTCTGTTTGAACGCGTACCGAACAGTTCTTTGAATAGAATTGCATTAATATATTAAGCTTTACCGATAAGGTTAAGCTGTATTTTGTCAAAGTTAAAAGTGGTTTGCTAATTACAAAGTACGTAGAATTATTAAAATTCTAAATTTAAAACCGTCGACGCAGTATTAAACTGCGAAGATAGTTCAGTTATCCGTCGATCTTATATTCGAGACTAGACGCGATGCTGACTATAACAGTAAACAAAGCGCCTGGGTTTCGAGTTGATTTGTAGCGGAAACAAGGAAGCTGTTGTAAGATGTATTAGCGACGTCGTCAAATACATTTGTGTTGTGGAAGCCTGCTTGACGACCGTCACCCGTGATAACTTTTTCCGCCGTGTTGCATCGGCGGAATAAGATATCGCCAGATTCCTTACGTGAAGTAACAAGCTCGCATGCGACCTGACAAGTTGCGCGCCTCGAGGAATACTGAACTGAGCGAGCTTAAAGTAACACTAGCACAACCACGATTCACGGATAGCAGGCGTACTCTGTTTTTATTAAATGCGACTCTAAGCGTCTGTCAAATTAATAGTAAACTTCATAAATACAAATAATCCCTTTCTTGCATTGGATGTATTCATTAATACTTGTAAATATGTACAGATTGCCGTAGAATGTTCTTTTAAATTATTATTTTGCTTAGTATGAATAAATTATGTTTTGAAGGTTTTATTGATGTTATTATTACCGCCGAAGTTGCCTATATCAATTCAATATAAATAAATCAAAGTGAAAAGTTCATTTCGTATAAGAAGTTGAGACCATAGTTGCTGGTCGCCTCATTTTAATGTATAAGTTTTTCTCTTTAGCACAACCAAAACTCGTTTACTCCAAGAGGGCCTCTATCGTACCTTTCTGAACTTGCCCACTACGACGAGATACCCCGGCTGCTAAAATATAAATTAGTTTTGTTATACCTGCGAATTAATGGATATACTTTGAACCGTTACATATCAAGGGTCGCCTTTTTAAGCCATTGTCTGACTAATATATTCTTTAATTGAAATGAACGGGGACAATACCCAGAATCACAGGAAGAGAATCCAGCAATGTAGTGTCAAAAGTACCAGTGATCCTGAGTATTGCTCCCCCTTTATGTTGAGCATATTTTCTTTTTAATTGGGCCAAGTTTTAACTGTTTTTCACAGGTATATTATAATAGTCATTAAAATATTGTTTAGATATAATTTAACACTTTGCAGAGGGATCTTAAAACTTTTTTGTGGAATCCTGGCTATTTTTGTATAATGCTAGTTACTCTCTCGCAAATATTGTTTATGTGGTTTTTAACGTTCCGTATTTCGTCGATTATAACTCCCAGATATTTGATGCTTTTGGCTCTAGAGATCTTTTTGTTCTTCTAATTGCGGAGATAGGTAGGTAAGGTGAGGTCGTCTTTTCTGGCGATATTTGAAGTTTAACCTCTAAGCACCAATTTTGTATTTTTTCAAGTGTTATGTTTATTTTTAATTCTAGTTCTCTCTAGAAGCATGGCTACATCTTCTGCATAGGCAGTTATATCTAAAATGGTCTCATGTCAAGAGCAGGTCTACTAACACAATTTTCCGAAAAAGGGGCCCACAAATTAAACCTTGTGGACATCCTTTCGTAAGTTTTCTTGATATATGGTTATAGTTGCTTTTATTGTAGCATGCCTGTTCTGACAGTAGTTTTTGACACTTTTGTTTGAATGATATCATTAGGAGTGTACAGTTTTTGTATGCCTTGAAATAATGTGGGCTACCAAAGATTGTCAAAAGCGCCACAAATATCAACATAGACTAGTGCCGCATATTTTGCAGAACTTTGCGAGATGGAGGATAATAATTGGGTTATGGCATCTTCAGCCGATTTGCCTATTATATGTTATTGTGTTAATCTTTGTTTTAGAAGTTTGTCCTGAAATTTTCATAAAGTGTTTAAAAGACAAATCCATCGATATGATTTGATGTTTTGGGAACGTTTCCCCTATCCTTTTTTGATAATGATGACATTTGCTGACTTCCAAGGATTACGTATTTAGCCCTGTGGTAAACATTCATTGAAAACAGCTAAAAGTGTAGGTATTAAAGGTTCTTTTAGGGCTTTGATCATTTCGTTTTTAATTTAATCTGATCCTGGTGTTTTTTTTTGTTTTTAAATTTGTCAATTGCATGTGATAGTTCTGTAAAGCTATAAAGCGGTGAGATGTTTTGAAGATTCAGTCGAGCATGTCTTGTCTTTAATACTGGGTGACTTTGAGTAAATTTCAGTTTTTAAACTATCAAAATAAAAATATGTGAACTGTTGGATTATTTTTATTGACAAATTTAAACAATACACAAATGAGGATTTTATGTTTTAAATAAAATGTTATCTGAATGTTCACCGTCTCGCTCACAGTATTCCTCCAAGCTTGTCCTTAAATGTTGGAAAACCCGTTGACACATCTCAATAGGAATGTCGTTAATGGCTTCCCAAATGTTGTTCTTATATTGTTGCATATTGGCCGGAGGATCCGTGTAGGCAATACTCTATAAATATCCCCACAAAAATAGATCTGGGGGCGTAAGATCAGGTGATCTTGGAGAAAAAGCAATATCGCCAAATTTTGAAATAACAGTGCCTGGAAAGAATTCTCGAATAGTGTCCATGGATACTGCACCATGCTGTTGAAAATAAGTCCAATCTGGATCGTACTCTGGAAAGTCATACAGGGCAGGAATAAAAAAACGACGTATCAAAACTGCCATTGTTTTTTTTTTCAATTGATTTTGGAGTACCCGGAAACTTTTTTCCTACCTCCGTCGGAATTGTTTGCTTCATTTGAGTGTTTTAGTTGCCGCTTTGGCGGTTACCTTCTGGCTGCTATTTTGCGGAGTTACCAAACACCTCCAGGATGTCTGGTAACCGCGTTATTACGCTGGCGACGGCTTCCTTGAAGGTGGTGGCGTCTTTGATGGCGTCGGCAATGATGTCGATAGCCTTTATGGCCTTACCACCATGGATATTGAAGGGAGGCGGACTTGCTGCTTCGTTTTCCGCTGCGGGTGTGCCTCTTGCTGCACTGGCGTAGGACACGTCTGTCTTTGTTCTAGTTGTTGACGGTGCGGCTGTTTCCCTCTTTGGATAGAACTTGCAGCCCTTGTAGTTTGCGGTGTGCGGTTCCGCGCAGTTTGCACATTTTGCGGGCTCTTCTCGCACTTCTGCGCACTCGTGAGTGCTGTGGCCTTCGCCGCACTTTACGCGCATCGGTGCGGCTCGACAGCGCGTCTAGGTGTGGCCGAATTTCTGGCAGCGATTGATATTTTCAGCCCCAGTATGTTTGTGAGGCTGTACACTCGCTTTCCCGCTGCCGACCTGGACACCTCAATGTAGTTGATGGGCATTGGGACCTTTTCTGCACCTTTCCTCATCCTTTTTACAGATGTTACAGGAATGTTCTTGTTGATGAGGTCTTCCTTGATATCCTCATCTGAAAAGACCTCCGGTAATCCACGGATTATTACGCAGAGGGGCTTTTCTTCGTTGAGAAGGTATGTATGATAGGGCTCCTTCAGTTCGTCAAGGAGCGCCGTTATTCCCCGAAAGTCGTCACCAGGTGCTTCCGGTTTGACCTTTATGCCAAGAGTGGTGTTCCTGGCTTCTGTGTACTTGAAGTTTTTCTTCGCCATCTCCTTGGTTAGTTGAGGCCATTTGTCTTTTGACCTCACTACAATTGGCGGCATCTTGTTGTTGCCTGTCGTTGACGGTGCAGGCTCTTCGTTTTCTGCCACTTCGGAGATGGCTTCATATCGGTTTTGGACCTGTACCTTGGGTGCAGGCTCGGCAATGGCTGGACTAGGAACTGACTTCCTTTTCGCTTGTCTTCTTTTCACCTCTGTGAATTCCCTTTCACTGTCGTCTGACGAGTACTCCATAGCTGCTCGCTTCGGGAATACTTCTCGTTTCGGTGGCTGCCGCTGTGGTTACGGCCCTTTTCTCAATCATTTTCTTCAATTGCTGCTCGGTACAGTCAAGGTACTTCGCGAGGTAGCACGCTGCTTCTTCTTTATTCCTCACGTATGCGTCGAGAATCTCCTGTAGCTTGTGCTTTGCTAGCACAACTGATTCCTTTAAATAAGCCATTCTGAATTCGCAATAATAAACGGAGTGGTATACTTGTACTGCACCCGACCCACCGCTACAAGTAGAAGGGGCCTAAGGTACAGTACAATAAACGGAAAGGTTGAGTAAGATGAGCTAACGACAAACACGTGTGCCTATCGACAGCTCAGCGCACTCTCTATTCACTCACTCGCCATTGTGTAAGAATCGTTTGCTTTAAAGAAGGCTTCGATTATGAACGCACGTTGTTCTCCCGATCACTGCTTCGTGTTGAGTGACAATCCGCATGCGTTCACTACTTGGCAGCAACGTTACCCCCCCCCCAACTTTCACGACATACACAAACTACGTTTGAAAACTGAAATTTACTCTGAGTCATCCAGTATTTGTATGCGTAATATTGTGTGTAGTTATATCATCGTCCGTTAGTAGATTATATAGCAAGTGCGTTTTAGTATCTGTCCATGTGGTTGTATAGATTCCATCCCCATTGCGTAGCGTGTTAATGTCTGTGGATAAATTAATTTTTCCTGCTGCCAATTTATATGGTAAACACCATTAATTTGTTTTTTACTGCATTTCTGCAAAAGTTATCTAGCTGTTAATTTTTGTTAAATAAATTTCACTAGCATAATGGAATTTAATGTTTCTATACTGTATGAAGGCTGGAGTTCGTAGCTCCGGAATTATTGTTTGATATATTTTTCTGAATTTTCTAACTTTTTTCCGAAGTTCTCTAAGGTAATTAGTCCAACAAGTTGTCTTCGTTTTTGCTTTTGGGTAATATCTGCGGATTGCAACTGTCATGACGTCTGTTATTGTATTGTTAATGTTTTTGTATCTACGTCCTCATTTCTTTATATTAATGACGGTGGTTTAACCATTAGTTATTTTTATCGAGCATTCTGCGCATTTCAATTACAAAATTACATTTGACGAGCTGTATAGTTACTGCCTAAAATAATATCATCTGGGCAACAAAAAATTTTTTTTTAAAAAAAGTCGCAGAAATTTCAACTGATTTAGGATAATTGGACCATCCTAATTTCGAAAATGACATACGTTTTTCGGTATCAGGTCAGGTTTTATTGCTACGCCTGTTTGACATCATGTAGCTGAACTAAATCGACAACATATTTTTGTAATCATTTTTCTTCCGCTCACTTACCAATGTTATCCCATCAGGGCTTGACCCTCATTTTCTAAATCATAAACATATTTCTGTAACCACAATTTTTCCACTCACTCACACACAAATTTTATGCCATCAGGTCTTGAATCTCATTTTCTTCGAACATCTAGAATGCACTGCAATAGAGGTGTCCCTCTTCAAAGATCAACAGTAGTCAGCCATCATGACTGCATTCCAGTATCTCTGATACCTGACTTCCATCTCCCTATAATGTCTTGATGATCGTTCTCCTTGTTCATCACTCATTGATCCTAAATTTTCTGGAAAACGATCAATGTGAGAGAACAGGTAATGCATTTTTATGCTCATGTTACATCCAAGGTTTTTTGAATGCAGTCAACATATTGTTCACAAGGTAGGCGTAATTTTGTGCCTTGTGATTGCCAAGGAAGTCCTTCACCACTAGAACAAAAGCTTTCGACGCTTCAAGTTCTATGTCTGTTAGAGGATTTTCAAAATGTGGATCTCTGATGAGTTGCCGAACTTGTGGACCATCGAAAATGTCAGCTGCCCATTTCTCCATGCTTAATCCTGGAAAAGCATGGCAATGATAGGTGAAGCAGCGACAATGCTTGTCAAGCGCTTTCGTGAACTGTTTTACCAACCCAAGCTTGATGTGCAGTGCTGGTAAGAGTAGCCTGTTTCTGCCCACTAAAGGGTTGTTTATGATGTTCTTTGATCTGCCGGGCGCTAATTCATCCCGCGCAGGCCATTTCTTATTCGTGTAATGATGAGTTTTGTCCCTGTTGTCCCACATGCACAAAAAGCAAGGGTACTTGGTG
The DNA here is from genome assembly GCA_024586415.1 of Phrixothrix hirtus. Lineage (NCBI taxonomy): Eukaryota > Metazoa > Arthropoda > Insecta > Coleoptera > Phengodidae > Phrixothrix > Phrixothrix hirtus. The sequence continues at coordinate 10,461 of JAHWXV010073392.1, forward strand.
TACCCTGAATGTTGCCCCAACAAGATATACATCATTTTCTGGTCAACACAAATATACTAGCGATGCTCATTATACCCAATTTTCTGCAGCACATACTTCACGGCATCATACTGCTCCTTAAGTGTAATCGAATGGGCGAGGGGGATAGATGCAGACTGGTTGCCATTATGCAAGAGAACAATTTAAGTAATCTCTTGCTGCTATCAATGAATAGTCGCCAATCCTCCGCTTGGTATCTTGGTAGACCAAGCTTGTACAGCAGTTGCACAATATCTGTACAGAAAGCTAAGTCCTTTTCCTCAGAGAAGAAACTTAGGTACTCTTGATGTCTGTTACGGTAGAAGGTGATGCGACAGCTGGCCGTGAGTACGCGTTTTTCCTTCAATCTGAATGCCAATAGTTCTGCAGAGGCCTTTGACAAACCTAGGTCCCGAACTAAATCATTTACTTCTTTCTGGGAGAAACGTCCTGGAGAATCATTTTCAACAGCCGCCTCTTCTGCTTCTTCTGATTCAACACTGGAAGAATCGTCTTCACTTGTGGCAGAGAGTCCTGCATAGATAAGTGTTAGAATATCATCACAATGTGCTACAGGACGACGTGCCGATTCGAGATCCGAATGCTCGAGACTGCTCCGGTTATTCCTGTTGATTCCAGTCAAATCAATAGCGCAGAAGTAGCAATCGGTTGCATGGTTTGATTGCTCCCTCCAAACCATGGGGATTCCTAATTTCAGGGTGTTCTTTGTGCCTTTGGTCCAACGTCGCAGATACTCGGTGCATGTCTTGCAGACCATGTGAGGAGCCTAAACTTTGTCCTGGTCACTGGTAACTGGCTTTCTGTTAGGAGTCAAAGTGAACTCACCGCAGATATAGCAGAAAACATTGGGGCTATTTTTACATGATCTTTTCCCTGATGCCATTTTATTCATCTGCAACAGAAAAGTACACGTTCGGTATCCATTCACGCGTGCACAAATTATAATTTGTATATATATATATATATATA
>JAHWXV010073394.1:0-17048 GCA_024586415.1 Phrixothrix hirtus
TCGTCGCAAAATTTTGATTAGAAGCGGAGATATATTAAAAAACCGTTTTTGGGGGTGAACTTTGAGGGTGGTTTTCATGTCTTAAAAGTGCTCTACAGCAAATAAAAAAAATACGTGTCTTTTATTTTTTGATCTTCTACAACATATCAAAAAATCAATGACATCGGTGAGTTCGGGTTTGGGCCCTTTCCTTGTTAGTAAGGTTGTTTTGTCCAAGTACTTTTCCATAATCCTTACCAAATGGTCGGTGTAAATTTTATTATTCAAATTAAATTTTTGGATATACTATTATATACCATTAACTGCTTATATCATATAAAAACCGGCGAATTCATCTAGCGCGGTAGCTTTTTTCGAAATATTTTTCCATAGTTTTGCACCAAATGGTGGGAAAAAATTCTACGATTTAAAATTAAATCCTAGATATAGCTTGTGATTTCGCTAAGTAGGTTTGTTTTGCTTAGATATTTTTGCTTACTCTTGCACCAAATAGTAGGTGAAAATCCTATTATTTAAAATAAAATTCTGTATATACCTATTAAGTGGTTACATCATATAAATCACCTGTGATTTTACTTGGTGAGAATGTTTCTTTCAAGACGTTTTCCTTACTCTTACCCAAGTGGTGGGTGAAAATACTATCATTTAGTAGTAAACCGAAATTACCAGTTATTTTTAATTGTATTTTTTATTAAACCTGTAATTGCTTATTCATACGAATATATGTATATGCAGGAGTAAAAATAATTGGGGATCTAAGTATAAAAACATATAAAACACCGAACAAATAATTTGCATTTTATAATTTGACATTTGACAAATTTTCAAACATTTTTCAAATTTTTCGGTATTTTATGTTTTTAGTTCGCTCTGATGTTGAAGTAAAATGAATCCCAGAAACGTTAGCCACTAAAATAAATTAATATAAGAATTTGTGTCTTATTTATAACTAACTATTGGAACTGATTTTTCTTATATCAATTTATTTTAGAAAACGGCAATTTCAATTTATAAGGAATTGTGCTAGTATTAAGAACAAACGGTTACGGAAAACCTCCCTTGTATTAATTGGCGTTCAGTCCGAAATTGGAAACGATAATTACTCTCTGTTAGTTAATTTCGATGGTTAATAAAATACAATAAGGATAAACCCACCAGAGTTTCATGGATTGCTATTGGAACTTTGATTAAAACGGCAAGTCTGATTGTTACTAAATTTACTACTGATTAAGTTGGGATAATATTTTGAAGTATTTACGTACGCTGCCTTACTAATGTAGTTATTCCCTTAAGACCAATTTAGATCTTTGTAGATCGTGTACTAAATCACAACTGTAAAAATGGATTATTTTTAAACACATTGGTTCGATTGAATTCAAAACCACAGGTCTTATATCAGGATGCTTCTTGCCAAATAATAACCAGTATAACCCGAGTAATTAATTTATTCACTTTCTATTTATTATCTGTTGTATTTAATTTAAAATAAAATTTAATTCTTCAAAACAAGATAATTGATCCTAATTGCTGCATTATTCATCTAAATACAAGAATGACAATGTGCAATCGCCAATTATTACACAATAATGATGGTATTATTATTATTTACTTCTTTATAATGTAGTAATAGTTATTGAATTATGAAATAATCGCAATTGGGATCTAAGCATAACGCGATTTAAACTTAAAATTAAGATTACGTAATCTTTTATTTGAATAAGAATTTAAGTTTTATATAAACGGGTATCGAATAGCTTATTTGATAAATCATTTCGTATTTTATTAGGGTGCAAGGGCTCGTTGTATGAGAAGGAATATAATTCTATAAATTTCACATACTTGAATTATATTTTCCTCGCATAGGATTATCAAGATTATCAGCTTTGCAATTTTAGTTAAGGAAGCTTTAAAATTATAATTTTTTCTAGATGTTCTAACTTCATCAAATTCTACACAGTCAGCGTAATATTGTCGTGGTTCGAGGATTTAGAACTTTACCTCCTATAATTAGGGAGAGAAGCATTTTTTCTCAATATAACGATCTACAAGGCCTTTAGTATCTTAATTATGTGCAAACCACTGCATTTGTAAGAAATCTAGATTATATGGCTGTTCTCTTTTATCGTTCCATGTGAAATATTACGGTAAACATTTATGCCGGTGAAGTGCACGAAGTCAAAGGAGCGATTTTAATTAAAATCTTTGAGTATACGAATTGCTGTGTTATAATACCATACCAAATTCAATCAATATTTAATTAATTGAATAACTAGAAGTGCATGCTATTGACGTTAATAAATGAGGACAAGATATGTGCGGCTCCATTTGAAAACATAAAATGTTTAATAAGAAGGGAATTAATTATTTGAAGATAAACTTTATTCTGAAAAAGCTATATCTTCAGTTTGATCTCTTAAAGTATCATTTCATCTAATTAATTTTCCGCCTCAAAAAATAATTTTAAAAGTATAATAAATTGGAATAAAGAAAAATGAAAAATGCAAGATACACAGTAAACTAAGACAAGACGCTTTAAGCGTCGAATGATCATTATTTTTGTTTCTTGGATTATTTAATTATTACATATTAATTGATTAACAGTTATGAATATTGCATTCAACTAAAGAAAATTCTATTCATCTATTCTCTGTACTTTTACAAAGGCGCCCATGGGCTATAATTAACGATGTAGAATTTTTATATTGCACAATATTATTGATAGTAATTGCTTAGCGTGCAATGTATTGTAGAACATTATTAATATGTTTTCATTTTATTCCACTCTATCTTTGCATTATCTCGTTAAATTTATTGAAATCCAGTACACCTGTAGAGTACTAAAAAAAATGACGTATGCATATTTTTTCTAACAGCAATGAGGCAATTTTAAGGGTGTAGTTATAAGCAGGAGAAATTAACTGCTGCTTCTGATTTGTTTGTATTTTATTGAACTATTATACAGGGTCAGTTATAAAGAAAATGCATAACCTCAGCAGCATGTACTACTCATAAGTAAAAAACTAAAAAATCCCAAAAATTTAATTCCAATTTTTACTTGTTTTGGATTCAGATAGATATCTTAGAAATTTTCGGAATTAAAGTAAATCAAATACACATTTTAATTAAAATACGCTAGTACGTTTCGATTATTTTCTCTTGTTTTGCACATTTCGTTTGTCATCTACTTCCATAAATAAATGTCAAACAGTAACCCATCATTTGTGATTGATTGAATACAGTTTTCTAAAAATAATAAACAATGTCACACGTTTACTCACATCGTGTTTTTGCAACAGTAGTTCCGTAGCTGCGATTGAAGAATACTAACAACGTTTTTCAAATGATAAAGTTCCAAGTAGCAACGTATCTATAAAGATCTTTAACAGATTGTGTAATAGTGGTACCCTTCCCAGTACTCACATACCACGCGAAAGGTAAGATGTAGAAGAAGTGGAAAATGCAGTGGAACGCAGCTTTACTACTAGCTCAAAAAGAATTGCCGCTCATCCTCAAATTTTTCAAGCACGTGATCCATAAACTACACGAGTAGGGCTTATAACCATACCAAATAAGACGTTTACAGCAACTACAACCAAGGGAGTATATCAAATGTATGCAATTTTGTCGGTCGACAATTTAGTTTCACGTATACTTTTTACACATTCATTTGGGATGGCATCAACAGTACCTATAAGTCGTAGCGACCACAGTGGTTCGAAAAGACAATTTCCTGCTCAAAAACCCAAATTATGAAGTGTAACTGATGATGCAATTTATATCACCAATATAGAGGGTCCGCCAGATATCTCACATATAGCTCTTACATCTGTAAATGTTCAGTTTATGAAAAAATGTCGTTAGCAAATGTTTCTTAGATAATTATGGCACATCCTTTTGTGTAAATTTCATGTTTTATCCTTTTTTGTTTTCGACTAATGTGTTCATCAACGATGATTTTAAATAGTACTATACATTTATTATTATGAGATTGTGCAGAGGATTTTATTTTGTCCTCAATCATTGTTTGATTTTGTACCTTTAGGTACATAAGAAACTTTTCATAAATTTTGAAACGAAATAAATTCTCCCCATATAAACTACAGCTAGCGCAAGAACTCAAAACTGAAGACTTCACAGATGAACTGAATTTTGTGAACTGATGGTAGAATTGTGCAAAAATGATTTGGAGTTTGTGCACAATATATTATTTTCTCGCGAAGCTACTTTTCGTTTAAATGGTTGTATTAGTAAACAAAACTGCTGATTCTGGTCTAAAGAAAATCCGACGTGGATGTTCGAGCACCATATCCAACGGCCTGCGAAGGTATACATTTGAACAAGTATTATCGGAAGAAATACTGTTGGACCTTCTTTTATCGACGACAATTTAAACGGTGATCGCTATTTGTCCTTAATTCAAAGAGAAATTGTTCTTGCTCTGACAAATTTATTTCCCCATGAAGAACATACGGAAATACGTAGTGAATAAATATAGTAGCAGTGGGGCGGAACTCCTCCCCATTTTGTTCTGGCCTTAAGACACTATTTAGATAACGTGTTTACTAACAAATGGATAGAAAGAAGAGGAACTATATACTGCACACCTCGGTCCCCATACTTATCTTCTCTTGATTTTTTTGGGTTAATCTAAAATCGAAAATATATAGTAACCGTCCTAATAATTTAGATGTATTAGAAGTTCGGATTAGGGAACAAACTGCACAAATATGTGAAGAATGATTTAGAAAATCAATTTGTAGCTTTGTGTGCCGCTTGCACCACTACCTAGCAGTCAATGGACAGCAGTTTGAACACCTTATTTAAAAGCGAAATATATTGTTCCTTATTTTTTTTTAAATTGACAATTATAATTTATTTTCAAATAAATTCTCATTTTAGTATGTGAAACTAATAGATAACAATGCTCTATAAATTTTCTTATGCAAGACTACAAAGGCCGTTCTTTATTAAAGTTACCGCCTTACAATCCAAAACTAAATTCGATCTAGACAATTTTAGTAAATGTAACAAATTTTGTGCCTTCCCAGAATGTTACATTTAAGTTAGAATTAATGCAAAGGGTTTGCAGAAAAATTCTTTGCTATAATTGCTGTGGAACAGTGGAATGATGTGTGTGCTAACGTTCTTCAAAAAAATGTTACAAAATGCTTGGTGTTTTGTAATCTAATGGTAAAGTCATGTCTAAGGTCATGTCAGACTTTTTATATATTATGTTGCATTTCTAGGAAAAGCATTTCTATCACTTCCATCTTGTTGTATCAAAATTTCAGTTGTTATCAAAGTTTGTTCCGATTATTATTTTGCTTGAGCTTGTTAAACGAATTTCGTTTTCAGTTTTATTTTGATCCCATTAATACTTTGGTTAATTTTAGTTCCTGGTTTTTGTTTCGGTCCGGTTAGAGTTTCTGGCGTTGAAAGATGAAGAAAATGCGTAATTTGAGTTTTACATTTTATAATTGATATTCATGATTAGAATACAATTCAAATTATTACCAGAATTTACTAAAATTGGACTAATAGGTACGGAATTAAAGAATAATCTTGCGTAAGATTAGTTGGTAATATTCTTAATTGAATAGTAGTAATGTTAATTGAATTAAAAATCTATCTTTTAACAAGTGCATCTAAATATAATTTAACGGAGACGAAATAACGTGAAGCACGGTGCCAAATTGTATTATAAGTTGATTTTCAGGATGACAGTCCAGGAAAGGTCATAGCTGCAGTAAGGTTGATTAGGATAGATCAAAGCATTGACATAGAATGCTATGTATATGTTTGCGAGTGACATGAAAGGATGTGTCTCTGTATCAAACAACTTATTATGAGTTTGAGTGAGCTTTCCTTTACAAAAAATAAATTACAAAGTTATATCTTATTACTGCGTGTATATTCGAATTTGGAGAGTAAATTGGAATTTCTATTTTTAATTACAAAGCTGAAAACCTATATTTTCGTATTGGAAAGTGATCAAAACGTATTATACCCTAAAGATTCTTTGTTTGCTAGTAAATTGAAAATTGATCAATGAATAATATTTACTAAGACTTTTTACAGTTAATAGTCGATTCTTATAAACTTTTAACCCAATATCGCTTAAGCAAGGATGACATTAGGCTATACTTTTTGAAATTTCCGTTAAGATTTGTTGTTACACAAGTTTAATTAATAAATAGATATTTAATGAAATTTTAATGAAAGCCTAATAAAAATAACATCTACAAAGGGAGCATTGAACGATTCCCATAATTGCGTGTTACTTTAAAAGCTACTAAATATATTTAAATAATCTAAATTTGTATATTGCAATTTACTTTAATGCATTTTTTTGGGTAGCACTAGGATATCTTGGTACAGATTTATATAAAAAACTAATTTATGCATTTACTTCAATTTTTTTATGAATTAACTGTAAAAGGTGCTATAAGTACTAGGAAGCATTGTAGTATGCTACAGGACTGTTTTAATAAAGAGATTTAGTTGTATTTAAAAATATGTAACGGTAAAAATGCAGCGAAAGTAGAAATTTTGGTAAACGGAAATTTCTAAATAAAGAGGGTCATATTTTTGGGTTGCATTCCAAACATTTAGCTGTTTAGAACAAAGTGTTTTAATGAACATTTCAAATATATGTTTTTGCAAGATTGACCTTAAATATCTTTTTCAACGTATTTAAATAAAAATTAACGTTCTTAAGTCTCATTATAATGTGCTAAAGGGGTCAGTAATTAAATGTCTATCATAGTACAATTACCGAACGCTAGTTCTTTTATATTTAAGAAATCTGTTTTTTGGGTACACCTATGTTATTAATATTAAATATAATTAGAATTGACTTTTGGAGATGTACATTTTATCAAGCGAACTAGACAACTCAAATCTCAAATCGATATCCCGTAAATTAAAATGTCAGAGTTGTATTTGACTTTTGGATGACTTATATTGATGTCATATTTTGACCGGGCCTGGGGATAAAGTCACCTAAATAAATACTCAGTTTATGTGACATTGGGATATTTGAAACAGATATTAAAATTAAATATTTCTTTAAACTCGTAAACAGTATTAAAATTATAAAGGATATAAAAGCTTTTAAATCCTACATTTTTATATTATCACTGAAAAAGCTGTTAAAAGATTATTAAAAATTTGAAATTCTTCACATTTTTACAAGTTTGTTAAATTTGTTATATAAATGCTTTGTTCTCCTAACGAATTACTGTAATTTTCCGACATCAAATTATATTAATTGTAAGCAATCATTAAATGTTACCGCTACTTTCAACGTGATATTTGTTGGAATAACATTTCAAATCAACATTTGATTCAGTTATGCTTGTATACTTATTAGTTTTAACACTATTTCTATTAAAATATGGATTTATCATAAAGTCATGGGTATACTTTAAATTTCTTTATAATTTTAGAAATTAAGCTAGTAACAATAAGTGAATAGAATCTTTTTGCTTCATTAATAGAATTTTGCAGCATCTATGGAAAACGAATTAACTGCCATGACAACTATAGTTACAAATGTTAAATAGTCATCGCAATTTAGAAAATTTTTCTCAAAAAAAAAACTCACGTAAACGTAAATTCAAACCATTTAAACTTTAATAACATGAATATATAAACAAGAATTGGCTTAGTTCAATGGTATTACGAATCCAAAAGAAACTACATTGCTGGATTACGACTATTTTGTATAAAAATAGGTCCGATAGCAGGGCCTTGTCAAACTAAAGCGTGCTGTAAATTGATTAGCAAATTTGAAAAACCAGAGTTTGTAATTGACCTTCCAAGACCAAAGATTGATGATGTCCAAGTTACAAAAATTTGAATCCGATATTAAAATGATTACAAATGCCACACATCACGGCTTCGAAAAGTTTACGCAAAACCCTAAAAATGTATCCCTATGAATTGCAACTACTGTTTGAACTAAAGAAAACAGATATTGCTATCAAGTATGATTCTTCTTTATGAGTATTCACTTAGATGGAAATTGAATCCGAATGGTTACTCCGTGTTTTAATTGACAGATGAAGCTCATTTCTTGCTTAACGGTGGAGTAACTATTCAAAACTGCCGAATATAGTTAATGAAAAATTCACACGAATTCAATCAAGAAGGTCTTCATGACAAGAAAGTTACCGTTTGGTGCGGTTTCACAACTGATTTTGTAAAAGCAGCCCCGTATAACACAAAGAACGCGATTTTAAAAACCGATACAGTTTTGCGCATTTTCATGTTAGTTATAATTAAGTTCAAAAAGACAGCTAAAAGACTATAAAATCCGCAGAGTGCGGAAAACATTAATAATTAAAATAATTAATTATATATAAACGTTTGTGAATCCAGTAGCTTATTTAATTAGCATTAAATAAACTACAAATATTGTATTTGTATAAAATAAGGTCATGTTACATGTTACATAATTTTTCACCAGTTTTAAATATTATGACGCAATGTCTCGCAAGTCCGATTAAAACAAATTATCGCGAAGCAAAAGAAAGAAAGAGCAAATAAATCTACATTTGTGTATAAATAGGTATAAATAAAACCATTCTGAAAGGATTAAAACACTTCGATTTCGATTTTTGAATAGGAGACAATAGGTTGCATTCTCGTGGCGGGGTGCGTATAATAAATTAATCCTTGATTTAAATTAAATGATTGAGTCCACTGACCTGGTTTACATTTAGAAAGTTGTAAAGGCTACCGTCTTTACTGGCTGCGTTCCATTGCTAGGGTCACAAACGCCTTCGTTTAAGAGTGTTCACGACCCTCTAGTTATACAGTTGCCCGTGTCACAGATAGCTAGAGAGTCTTGAAACCATTCACCAGTTTAAGTGGGGCCGTCGCGCATTACATCCCCGGTTACTAGTACAACTAGGCATATAATTCTGGCGGACACGCTTTACGCAGATGGAGAACGCAAGCTCTGATTGCTCGTGCTATAAAATGTAATGTCACCGACGCATACAACCGCGAGGGAATTTATCAGAAAAACATGCTACCCTAGGTTGTTTGTGAACCGCCCGTGTAATAATGTAAGAAACATTAAAATACGATTCGGTTATTAGACAACTTCTAAAAGCATTCCAGTATTTGTTAAAGAACTCTACAAATTGATTATCGTTGACAAAACGCCTCTTCACGAGAAGTGATAATTAATTTCACTGGCAACAAATTCAGTTATGTTATCCGACCATAATTCAAATTAATATAACTAAGACTATCTGATCGTAATCCATAACAAAAAAGTAAATTTGTTGGTTGAACTTAGCGTTGAATAATTAAATGATAGTTGTTTTTGTTGCAGATGCAAAAGACACTTAAATAATCATTTCGTTTCATTATTTTCATCTTGTAGGTATATCTTCATTATAGAATTAGATGTCTAGATAATACTCGTATAATTATTAAATTCCTTCGTTATTCTGTATATATTTTAATCCTGTAAATAGTCGTTTATGTATTTTATTAGAACAATATATGATTTCTGAAAGTTTATTGCCTTGTTATTCATATTCCAATTTAGCCAGGTTCGAATAATAAATTCATCCAAATTCTGCGAATGGACTCACCCGTAACGACGATCAATCTGCATGAGCAAAATATAAATAATTTTATCTTGCGATGTAAGTAAACAAACCCGCAACGTCACAATTTAATCATTGGTCTATACTTTTGCGTGGAAGAAGTCGTACCTGCAACTATTAGCGCTGAAGGATACCTGCAAATGTTAGGGGTTTATGCCATTCCACAGTTACAAAACGAGCACGAAGGAGTTGAAAATATGATTTTAATGCAGTATGGTGCACCACCTCACATTTACCGACCAGTTAAAGAATTATTAACTACATTTATGCAAGACCGTGTTATAAACAGACATTTTGTTAATTAATGGTCTCCAAGATCGCCTGATATTAATCCAGCGCATGTGAGGTTGTTTAAAGTATTTGGTATTTAGAGCATGACCAATAACGCTGGAATAATTAAAAAACAGTATTAGAGAGAAATTCAACCAGTAATGTTCAATAATGCTGTGTACAACATGAAGGAATGGTTGGTGATTTACAACAACAAAATGGAGTTAATATTGAAAATTTACGGACACGAGTATTGGACATAAGAAATTCCATAATTCAAGCTATTAAATTTATTTTACTCTTTGTTATTAGCTTAATTTATTAAAAATCAATCCGAAACATGTCCCTTATTTTACAATAACCAATTAGACTGTATTGTATAGACAGGATTTCTAACGTAAAAAATTTAAGAAAAACTAAGAAGAACACGATAAAATCATTTTTATCAAATTAATTTCTTTATTAAGATCAGTTTCGTAGCCTTAGGTTCACACCATTAGGCTAATAGCATTTACAATTTCTATTGAAGTACGAAACATGTCCCAAAAATAAAGTGCAATATTTTATTAAAACTTAACCAATGATTACATTGACAAATTAAGTTAGCCATTTAAAAGTATATTGATTAAGTTATTTTTTTGAACAATTTCCTCAGTGGGTGACAAGGCTAAAATTTCTTTCAGAAAAAAAAATTCTGTACCTAGTGATTTGGAAAACTTCTTTACAGCGTCTCCAATTTCATCGTGTGAGAAGTTCGAGTATTCGAATAGCTCGTAAAATTGTTTAGACATGTTAAATGTTTAAACCTACGAGTGAGATTTTTGGCTTCTTACTTCTTTCCACATAGTTCAAATTTATCGGCTTGTTTCGAATCTGAGCTCACCACGCTGAGGTTTTTTCTCTGAAATCGAATCTTGTGTATAAATTTCAACAATTTATATATACCAATTTCCGTAGAAGACAGTTTTTTGCTTGTAAACATTCAATGATACAACGAAATTCTAACTTTGTGTAGCAAGAAATGTAGGGGTTCCATTTTCACAGACTTATAACACACACAGATATAACGTTTTTAAACGAATGGGACGCCTTTTCTATAGCATCAACCAAGCCCTATCAGACAGTCCACGAGTAATAACAGTAAAGATACTATCAACAGCAAAAACGTTACTTTTAAGATATGCCTCATATACCATATTTGTTAGCTTATTACAATAACCGTCAATTATCTGAAAGTTTAATTAAATAACTAATACCGAACTTCTCCAAAATGAGTATTATTTTCTTAAACAGATGATTCCTATGACATGAGAAATACGTAGTACGTTAACAAATAACAAGACTAATCAAGTTACATTGAACTAGGGTACTGCCTAGCAACCATAGCCATGCACTTGTTATCTATGTAGATTCAACTGTCACCTGTTAAAATTCAGAATTGTTATTCCAATTATTACCTGAATTATTGAGGTATGTCTAAATTTTAGTCTTATGTCGGTTTTCCAAAAATTTGTTAAACTTAAAAATAAAAGAGAGAGTCAATATAGTTTGTAATATAACTTGGCAAAAGCGCTACTGAGACTCATTGTACATTCAAAGGGGTATGAAAGGTCAGGGATCCTTGTGCTTGTGACAAATGGCGGAAATGATCGAAGGATTCGAAATATTGTTAGAAAAGACAGACATTTAAGTATAAGAATGATTAGTGACAAGGTGTTAGATAAATTTTTCATAATAATTTGGACTTGTTAGAGGCCTGTGCTAAAATTATTCCTAAGAATATTATACTTATTTAGGAGTCCTGAGTTTCAAAATGTGCTGACATTTTTAATAACATTAAGAAAAATCAAGGTTTCCTGAATTCTGTTATTTAAAGCAATATTTATTGGTTATTTTCGATGTTAGGGATATTGTGTTAATTGAATGAGTTCTTAAAGATAGGACAACTAACTATCACCATTATATAGAAATCTGAAAAAAACTGAGGTAACGAGTTTGGATAAAGAGGTCTGAATTGTAGATAAATGGATAGATGTTCCACCAGGAAACATGCCTACCTATTAAGCAGTTTTTGACCTTAAACAACGTTACCACCCTCCATACATGCATGGTTTTGCACAATGAAACTAATTTTTATATGCTAAAATAAAAGCAAGGCTTAGGGGAATTCGTTCTTAAATCGCTGATTATGTAAAGAGGAAAACAGTAGAACTTCTTAAGATATTAACGGTTGATGGGCTACAGCACTGTTTCCATGCAATAGTGTACAAATGTTTTGAAGAGGATACCACGTGGTTACGTCTTTTGTTTAAAATAATTTTATAATGAAAGCAGTCGCGTTAGTTGTTATTCCTCGTATATTCCGTCTTAACGGATTTCGTGTTGTACGAAACCAAGTGTACATAAGATTAGAACTAAATAAATATACGTACTTTTTTTAATGTTGTAAAAAATAATTTGCATTTAATAATAAAATAGAAATATTTATTCATTATAAATATAGAATAACAAAGCAAAAAGACAACCAAAATAATAATCTAATCATGTTGTAATTGCTTGAAATTAACTTGTACTACCATTTTGTTTTGAATGCCAGCCCAGATCCTTGGCTGGCCGAATTTTCTTCGGATTTAGTTATTTGGAAATGGAAATGTACGCTGTATTATTTCCTTTAGAAACGTTTCACGTTTCACATATTTCCTTAATCCAAGGTAGCGATTCTATAATATCCTTTTAAATTCAGCAGATCATGGTTATTGATACAGTAAGCGTCCAGCTTTTTTTTTACCAATTCCAATTCTTTGTTATTATCTTAAATAAAGGTATCAGGTTAATTTGTAAACTATGTTAAATTGTTTTCTTTGAGGAATCATTTACTTATTAGATTTATAGGTTTCTATTCGTTTTGGCTCTTGGCCGTTATGAATTAATTCAAGCCTATCCTTTTTGTTCGCGTCACAAAATCCTTTTTCGCCTAAAGATTTAGCTGCATTTATTATGCAGTTGATTTTTACAGCTCCTGGAACTAAACAGTATTCCTTTGTATCCATTTCCGATTAAATATTTAAACGATGAGAATGATTGTTTGATGGATACATCGATTTGTTTTTATACAATTCAGTATTGCAAAATTTTTCATCAACTCTATCATAGTTTTAAATAGATCACCCTGTATTTTTTCAAAATAAATTGAAATGAGCTACGTACGTAATAGGACTATAACATCTTTATTATACCCTCATCTAGTGGCTGTAGAATTGTAGAATTGCAATTATATTACGAGGGAAGTTCGATAAATGGCCGGTTTGAACATCATAACACAACTCTTTCTTCAAAATTTCATTTTATTTCTCGACATAGCCTTTTTTTAGCTTGATAAACTTAGTCCAACGTTTTTCCAATTTCATTAGGCCATCCTTGTAGTACGATTTATCAAGTCCTCAAAAATATGCATAAGTTTTCCATTCAACTTCCACATTTGATTTGAATCTCTTCTACAAAGCCATTTTTTCAGATTTGGGAATAGGAAGTTGTCACAGGGAGCTAGATCAGGAGAATATTGTAGATACGGAAGCAACTGGTAACGTAGTTCATCTAATTTCTGTTAATTTTCTATGATGCGTGAGCTAGTGCGTTGTCATGATGAAAAAGCAGTTTTTTTTGCCAAATGTGGAATTGGTCCAGTAATGCCACATTATAATCTCCTGTGATTTTATTTTGCATTTTAAGATAATCAATATGCATCCCAAGAAACAGTCCCCAAAATCTTTCCAGCTGATGCAACCACTTTTGCTTTCTTCGGTTTACTTGAATCAGTTCCAATCCATTGTTTTGATTGTTGTTTTCTTTCAAGTTTGTAGCGGTGGAGCCATGGTTCATCTACGGTTATGAATCTACGCAAAAATTCATCTACATTACGTTGAAACATCGCCAAATATTTCTTTGAAATGACCACACGATTACGTTTTTGTTCGACTGTCAAAAAATGCGGCACCCATCTTTCTGACAGCTTTTTCATACGCAATATTCATGCAAAATGTTACCCAAACGTTCTTTTGAGATGCATACGATGTCAGCTATATCATGCACTTCACTTGTAGCTCTTCCTAAAGGATATCTTGGATTTTATCGATCATTTATTTGGTGGCCACTTCGATTAGTCAACCAGAACGATGTCCATCAATTGTGCTTGTACGACCACGTTTAAATTCTGCAAAACAATAAATCACAGTTGAATTCGCTATAGCAGATGTACTCTAATATTTATCAAGCTTTTTATCTGTTTCTTTTGCAGTTTTTCCACGCAAAAAGTAATAGTTAATCAATGCACGAAATTCGTTTTTATCCATTATTTTAACATAATCACAAGTTGTTCGCTTTTATGGCTGTCAAACATAAACTAAATGACATATAGCGTTAAAAATTTACTTGCAGTCTACTAACAGATTGAATTTGACAGAAATAATATATATTCCGTGATGAGTGGCGCTATCTCTTAGAAACCGTCTAATTATCAGACCGCCCTCGTAGTTTAATATTTGGATGACGTAAATTAGTTTAATGTCCTAATGTGTAATCAATAATTAATAAGGTCTTTAGGGTTATATTTTTCCGTGCTAAATAGTTTTTCATCTCCTAAAATAAAGCAGTTTCAAAACCATGCACGGGTAACTTGTAAAACACGCTTTCCACTAAATTAGAGTTATAAACTATTACAATTCGTCCAACAATCGTAGTTTTAAGGAGAGTTTAATTAAAACAGGCTTTGTAATATAATCCATTGGTGCATTTTAAGCGCGTCTAAAATTCTTGCAAAATTTGTTATTCATTTGCAAAAACCCGGTATATGTACATAAGTAAATTAAGAGTAAAACCTAATTGGTGAATTACTAGTACTATTTTTATATCAAAATCACAAACGTAAATTTTTAAATTTTGCAAATCTATTTGTAATAACATTTATTAATATTCAAAAATCCCAGTTTACGTTTTGGAAGACGTATGGGCTTTTTCTTAAAAGAATACCACATAAGCTTTCCCATGAAAATGTTTATTCCTCTAAAAATGAGTGTTAACCACCGATCCCCTTCTCTCTGCAATTTCAAGGAGAAAACTTCAATTAATAGGTAGTAGAGTCTAGTGTGCGTGTCAAAAGTAAGTTTGAGGAAATAATCGATGAGTTATCCTCTTGTATTGTTATGTATTGGAGGCCGAATTAATAAGAATTCAACCTTCTACCCAGGCGAGTTGTTTGGGGTCAACATCGATTACCTGTCCGATTCGTTAATAAAGGTAGGATCCAACGAGGCAGTATTTAAAAGTTCAAATGAATTCGCAAACAAAGGCCACATTCTTTCTTATTCTTTGGAGATGCAGACCGCGGAGATCTCAAGTAAGTCATATCTTTTTGATCATTTCATTCCGTCCCCCAAGTCACTGAACTTCTCGAGGGAATTTTTTGTAAAGTAGCAAAAATCCGCTTCAATCCAGTAATGGATAGACAATTTCGTTTTTGTTGTGTGAGATTGAGTTAAGGAACCAAAAATATATTTAATTTAGGTAATCATAGTAAATTAAGGCCACATTTAAACAGGGTCAGTATTTTGTTATTATTAAGGTAGTTTTAGAAATCAAACTTAGGGGCCCCCTATTTTGCAAGTTTATTGATTAAGTAATTAATCGTTTAAATGTTCTGTACCATTCTATATTATCTTCATTATGTGTGTGAATAAATTGAAGGTGTAAAGACGTGTAACATGTGTGCTCTCGTTTTAATTCATTTTACTTTCTATATAAAAGAGATAATTTCGACCACCATGTTACCAACTGAACAGTGTGATAAACCAATTAATACAAAAGGCGATATTAAATGTGATAACTGTTTATTGTATGCCCATACGACTTGTGCAAATTTATCACGCTCTGAGGTGCAATGTCTTTTAGCGAAGGACAAACATATATCTTATCAATGTGTTATATGCATTGGAAAAATAGACGAAATTAAGGAATTGAAACAAATTATGTTATCACTCAAAAATGAAATTGAGCTATTAAAAAAGAATGTATTAGTAACAAACGAATCTAAACATGATCACACTGAGGAGATAGTTACTGAAATTAATGATCGAAATATTCGGGCTTCTAACATAATCCTATTCAATGTTAAAGAAAGTGAATCCTCATTAATAGAGGAACGTAAGTTACATAACTTGAATATTTATATTGATGTCATTAAACGAGTAGCTGATGTACCTACTGACAATATACGAGTAATTTGCTTAGGAAATAACAATCAATATAAGAATAACTCCTATTCCATAAAAGTAATATTTACTCTGCGATCTGATAGAAAAAGAGTCCTTATTAATAAAAATAAGTTACCAAAAACCATGGGAATTGTCATTAGATACGACCAGATTCCATGCCAACGAGATTATCTTAAAAAATTAAATATGCAATTAGAAGATAGAAAAAACAACGGCGAAACAAATCTTATAATAAGGTATATTAAAGATATTTCAAGGATCGTATCAAAAAAATGAAAAAACCTACATTGTTATTATCAAAACGTGCGAGGTTTAAAAACCATAATTAGTAAATTTTATGTTATGTACCAGTGAAAATTTCGATGCTATCTGCTTATCCGAAACATGGTTAAATTCAAGTATATATGATTATGAGTTGTTTACTACAAAGTACGTTGTCTATAGAAATGACAGAAATGCAAAATTAACAGGAAAAAGCCAGGGTGGTGGTGTTTTAGTAGCTGTCAAAAAAGATTTACAATCTAGGCACATATGTCTTGATAAAAATACGGATTTAGAAAATACATGGATAAAAATAGAAATGGATAAATATTGTCCATAAATCTGTGTAATTTACATTTTTCCGGGAAATTGTGTTAATGTTTATGATAAATTTTATATCTTTGAAGCTAATCAGCACAAATTTAATTCTAGAGATTATATATTGATAGTAGGAGATTTTAATTTACCAAATCTGTTACTTAAAAATAATAGTTTGACAGGCGCATTACAAAATTTTCTGGTACAACATGAACTTCATCAGATAAACGAAATTAGTAATAAGAATAACCGTATCTTAGATTTAGTTATTACAAACATACAGAACATTGAAATATTTAGAGAGGAA
>JAHWXV010073396.1:0-10672 GCA_024586415.1 Phrixothrix hirtus
GTATTCCATCCTTCTCGCATTCGCTGTTTACACACTCCTGCATCTCACTCGTGGAAAACCAGGGGAGGGGTATACCCCGCATTTTACACGCCCCCGCGGGGTGAGGGGGGTATCCCCCTATATTCATGCTTATGTACTAAATTGTGTAAAAATTACAAGCAATGCCAATATGTGAAATACCTACATGAAATCATAATGTGTCGGTGGAAAGGAATTACTTTTACCATAGCTTACAATTACACAATGTACATTTTTTAACGGTTTAGGAAAAATTATATATTAAATTATCTGTGAACAAAGATATATACTTAAAGAAGGCGTTGAGAATGCTCTCTATTTGCACAAATACACGTCGATTATTTGCGTTGTTCGCACCTGTTTTTCCGTACGTTAAAATCATATCAACCGATTCATATCATTTTCGATATTTTGCAAATTTTGATCAATTGGTAGTAAATACTCGTATGCAACTATATATAGTGAAAATTCTATTTAACGAAGTTAATAAATCCATCGAAAAATTCGGTAAACGGAAATTTCATGTAATAGAATATCTTTCATTTTAGTATAGAAATACATATTCACTTAGATGGCAAATTATAAAAAATATGAAAATACGCAGTTTTTAATAAAAAATTGTTTAAGACTAATTCAATTCCTTATTATGTATTTATTTATCTACGTATCTGTTAAGTGTTTTTTTGTTTAACTGCTTGAGGGAATACCGCAACTTGATGCTACATACTTTTTTTAAAGTTACTATTGATTTTATGTAAAATACCTACCTATTTGAATACAATTATGCTTTCGTACATTGGACTTTCCCATATCAATTTCTATTTAAACACAAAACGGTAGTTTAAATTACAGTTAAGTGGATTTCTTATTTTAGCTGTATAGTTATATCTCGAAAATTTTGTTAACCTATGCATGAATGTATCCCAACCCGCAATAATAAAGGGGCTAATGACTAATTCCCTTTTAATATTAATCTTATTAAGTTCTAAGAAATCTCTAAAAGTAAAAATTATTAATATTTTTATAGTATTTCTTTATTACTTAGTTTGCTAAATAGCATTTATTTCGCAAAAGGAAACTAAAATAACAAGGTAAATTACTTAAGCGGTAGAATGCCACTGTGCGTGCGCGTGCGCCTGCAGGTGCGTGTGTGTGTGTTTGTGTGTGTATGTGTGTGTGTATGTGTGTGCGTGCGTGCATGTGCGTGCGTGCATGTGCGTGTATATACGAAATAAAATTTTTCCTGGTATTTCTCCGTGTAGGTGATTTATCCTGTATTAAAGCAGAGTTCAATTCGTAACGTTTGTCAAAATCGTATTTTCCATCTTTAGGTGAGGTTTATTGTATTTTCACTTCCAGTTCAATTAGAAATTTCGTTAGTCGTTTGAATCGCTTCTTTGTATACAATTTCTCCATCACCTCCAATCGCTGCGATCGTCCGGCAACGAGTACGCATGACTTGTGCCGATGGTTCCATGGAAAAGGGATATTTAAAATTAAATCCTACACATCCTTACAAAAAATTAAAGCTAGCGTTATGGTCATTATTGCAACGAAAAAATCGTGTTTGCCGTTAGAGAAAATGTGCAATCGCTGTTTGAACATTGGAATAAAATATTTCTATGTTGTTAATAATTCCACTGTGGAGCAAACATTCCCTTCAATAGTGAGAATAAATCTCAAGTACAGGTCACATTATCACTTCCAATTTTTGATGTTAAAATAAAATTAATGCATAATTTTACTTTTTTAAAAATTTTTAAAAGGTAGGCTATCTTTGAATGAAATTTCAAAAGTTGTATAGGAAATTTTCTGTACAATACAAATATGCAAAAGTACGTAGGGTGTTTCATTAAAAAATTCAAAGTTAATAGTGTTTACGGTTAATCCGAAAGTATAGTTAAGGCGCTTCTACTTTTACATGTAATACTTGAGTTTCAATATTTTATTTTGTTAATTAAAAATATGGAGGGCCGGTAAATGATCTCGTTGACACCCTGTACATGACTTCCATAAAAATCGCAACACATGGAAGTTGTTAATCAATTTTAATGAAAGTTTCAGAAAATGTCTATTTTGATGAAACAAAGTAATGATTAAAATTTGAATATCACCTATCTATCGGTTATTTTTGTTAATTTATTTATTTGTACCTAGCAACAATAAATTTTATTAAATAAAACAATCAGTATGTGTCAATTTTACAAGTTTTTTTTCCACTATTGCCTTCTGAACATTTAAGAATCCCAAGAGTTCATCAACTTGAAAATTATCAGCAATTAAATTATTTTGTCATCGCCGTAATATTGGCATGACAGAAGTCGGACTTTTGCTTAGAGATATTGCAAAGATGGTGAGATGTTGGTCCAGATAATCTGAAGAAGGGGTTTAACAACGTCGTTTTGAATCTGGACGTCCGCGGGGGCTACAGAATGTGAATAACGTCGTTTAAAGACTTTTGGCCGCAAGAGACAGACTTTCTACAACTGTGGATGGGAGGTATTGGACGCAGAATGTCAATTTCATCTGTTCATCGCGGCATAAAATCTTGTAGACTGTATTCGTACCGTCCATTCTAGTGTCTTCCTCTGACCCCGCTTCACCATGCCCGCAAACTAGAATGGAGCAACGAAAGAGAGAATTGGGCACAAGAATGAAATCAAATTGTGTTCAGTGACAAGTCTCAATTTTGATTATGGGCACGCAACGGTCGTAAAAGGGTAAGACGGATGCATGGAGAAAACAAAAATTCAACATATCTTATGGAATGCAACACATCTCTCACACTAGGAGTGATTATATGGTGTGCAATATGTTATGGTAACACATCACTCTTTGTCTTCACTGACGGCAACTTAAACGCAGCCAGTTACTACCAAACGGAGCCCGTTGCACTTCCATATCTTCGGGGGTAGAAAAGATCACTTTCCAACACGACAATGCGCGCCCACAAACGGCGGGGCTACAACACGCTTTTTGGATGAAGATAACATTGTCATCCTCCTATGGTCTGCTTGGTCGCCTGATTTGTCACCCATTGAGCATGAATGGAATGTAATCGGTAGGCGGCTGAATGATTTACCACACCCTCTAGACGACTTATACCATCTTCGGCTGCGAATTCAGGAAGCTTGGAATGATATGCCACAAGTCGGTATTGATCACTTGATTGACAGCATACCACGGCGTCTAAATGAGCGCATAACAAATCGTGGCAGAGCACTTCATCATTGCAAACACTTTTTTATTTATGTTCTTTTGTTTTCAAATTTTAATCGCTTGTTTGTAGTGATACAATACAGCGTTTGTAAAAATTTTAATAAAATCGCTCAACTAATTCTAAGTGCGTCTTTTTATATATTTAGACACGAGATGTTTTACACTAATAGATAAGTCCATAAAAAGATGACAGATATTTTTTAAGCTAATATAAAAAATGTTTTCAGAAATTTATATGTAAAAGAATTTTGTAAATATGTTCTATAAGACCCAAGAAACAGCGAAATGAAATTTGATAATCGTTTAAAGCGCTCGAACGGTTTTCTTTGGGCTATAACGTTTCCAAATGAACCCTACACCCCTGAGGTTATTAAAATTAGTGATTCTCCTGAATTAGCTGGCATACTTCGGCCATCACAGTG
Source organism: Phrixothrix hirtus (assembly GCA_024586415.1). Lineage (NCBI taxonomy): Eukaryota > Metazoa > Arthropoda > Insecta > Coleoptera > Phengodidae > Phrixothrix > Phrixothrix hirtus. Next base: position 3,660 of record JAHWXV010073396.1, read on the forward strand.
GAGAATAGGACGAGCTCTACAATTGCGTGGAATCTAATTAAGCTAGCACAAAGGGACTTTATGTAGGTGTTCAAAGATTCATGAAATAGTCGTATATGGGGGCGCCACTTTGTTTTTAACAATAATAACGAAAAAATAATAGTCCAAAATGTTGTTATCATATAGGCCGGAAAACAAAGAAACCGATTTCCAGATCTTTAGATCAAGGATGGTGTTAATATGTACTTACAGTGATATAACTCTTTTTATGTACGTCGCTGGGCTTCCTCTTCGATCATGTAGAAATTCCGACGGCCTAATTAAACTGGTTAATCACTTAAAAATTAAACTAGCTCCTGTAAGAAAGTATGGGCTATTCCAACTACAGGTTTACCTATATAAAAAAATAAGAGCTGTACTTAAAGATCGAATATAATGGAAGATAAAGAATGCGAATTACAAGTAATAATTTACATGCCTCCCCGGAAGGGAATTAGGAACAATAATTTTTATAATTAAATTAAGGGACCCTTGTGTGATTAATAACTAAACTATTTTAAATTGAACAAGAAAATGTTGGCACTGAAATGGCCTTAATACTAGGAACAATTAAAATTTAACAAAACGCTAGTTTTTTTATTTAAGATAATGCCAAACTCGTCTTGAATTTATACATGATCGACCAATCTGTCCCAGCCGGATTAACTTAACGGGATCGAAGATCGAGGATATTAAATAATGGATAAATCACTTACTCGGTGTTCTACAGATTGATACTTCCCGAAAGAATCGAAGATAACAAACGTGCTGCCTAGGATATTCTTCTTATCGCACTTTACATACAACCTTGTCGGACTAAAACCCTTTTGTTCCAAGTTGATAGGAAATTGAAGTTGACCCTTTTATTATCAATTTGCACTAGGCGGAAGTCGATCAAATCTCTACCAATTTGATCCCCAAATACACCCTATGGGTAACTTTTCAATTCTCATCGTTGAATAACGCCAGGACACACACTACGGCAACGAGACCTAATTCTGCAGCTTTCAGATTTCTTCTACTGGTAAAGTGAATTATTTCTCCTTGAAATTGCAGGGCGAAGATGAGAGGGGTTAACGTTTATTTTTAGACTTGTTAGCCTTCACACGGGAATTTTTGAATAAATATTTTTAAGCAAAATGTTCGTATGTTTTATAAAACGTAATTTAGGATTTTTGAATTTTAATAATTGTTAATAAAATGAAATTATACGATTTGCAAATTTACAATTGTGATTTTTACGTAAAACTGATACTGGTTGGTAATTTACCACATGGATTTTGTTATTACTATGCGGAAGTATATATCGGGTGTTTCCAAATGAGTGATCAATGTCGTAAGATTTTCAGATGCGCTTACAGGGCTTGACGTCACAATCTCGCCTTTTTCCTATAAGAATGCGTGCAGTATCCATTCCGGTCGGTTTATTTGAATTAAATTAGAGAAAAATATTGAAGCTACACAATCTTGGAACCCCCCTTGCGTAAGCAGATATGTTAACTAATTTTATAACAGTAAACGCCAATTATAGCCAACCGTAAACCAGTGGAATTAAACTTCTTCGGTAAATATCTAGTACTTTAAATACATTTTATTTCTTAATACAATAAATTGCTTCATAATGGAATTGGATTGTAAAATTATAATGGTTGACACAAAACAAACATGACTAATTAAATTGAACAACGTAATTTGTAATAAATCTTGTTCATTTATTTATTTTATCCTAAATGTTTTATTATTTAATTTTTATCTTTATTGTGATATTTGAATGGTGAAGTTTTAATTTAAGAAGTACCTTTTTTAAGCAAATAGATGTTATACATAGGTAAATGGAGAAGATTGTGCACATATTATTTTATTTTATTTAATTATTGTATAATATAACAATAGTGCACTAAAATGTTTTTATTAAAAATGTTATATTTTACAGTTAAGGAAGAGAAAAAACTATGGAGATTCAGCTATCGGTTACGTACAAATAAAAAGAGAAGTTTTTGTAGTGATTTGTTTATTAGATTGACATCTGAATTTGAGATAAAACCTCACGTTTCAGCCGTATTCTTGTTTTAATGGGAGTACGTGTACATTTTCTATGTCTTCGTTTAGCTATAATAGCTATAAATTATTAAATTTATTTAAATTAAAAATAATCAGGCGGTATTATATTAAAGAAGCTGCCGCAATATTTTGTCTTTGCAAGGTAAATCGCATTTTTCTTTCCATTATGGGTTCGGTACAGTTACAAATATTTTAAGAAGAGTTTTATTGTCTGTATTCGTATATCATGGCACAAGGAAGGCATATTAAACACATTGCTTTACTTAATTAATGCAGAAATCAATCAGTCACTGAATTTGAAACCTCGCGTTATGTCAGCTTATAATAGTATATTATATACCAAGGGACTAAAATGCCTCTTTTAATTCTGAGAGAGAAAATCTACTTTTGAATAATTTGAAATCAAAAGGGTCGAAGAGAATAAAATTAATAGTCATTCGATTTATCAATGTGTGCTTCACGGCAAATGCTATTAAAATTTTATTTGCAATATGTAGTTTTAATTGGTTAACTTTTGTTGTTGCCATGTTCCCTTGGAACTAAAGTAAAATATGAATCCCTTGAGATTAAAAGTGTCACTTTAGTCATGAAAATAAATGACTTAGTGGCGGTTTAGTCCCAGAGGTGCAAAAAGATATATTCCACACTGACTGTATTTCAAGACGGCGAGGTTGTGACGTAACGCACCTAGTCTCCATATTGGGTACGTTTTTTACCCTCGCTTTAGTAGATAATTAATTATTTCTTTAAACACGTTAATAAAATTTTAAAAAAAATTTTCTCATCGCAATACATTTGCCTAATTTATCTAAGTTTGATTAAAATTAGAAATTGGTTGACCTGCCTATTGTCAAAATTTGTTACGGTTAAACAATTTGTTTATTTGAAATAAGTATGTATGGGATAAAGTATTTCTGAACGAAACACATGCAAATGTTGGGAACAGGACAAATTTTAAATGTAAATAAAAACAAAAATAGCTTGCCACGCCACTGGGAAACTATTTTTTCGTCTTTATAATTAATGAATATAGATTTTACATTATCTTAGTTTATTTGACTTTTTATTATGTCGCAGTTGTTGCTTCTAATTATTGTATTATTTCTTAACAAAATTTTAGAAAAAGTAAAATAGAATTTAGGTATTGGTTAATTTAAATAGCTTTAGAATACGTTTAATTTTATTCAGTAAATTTTAATTTTATAAATAGTTTTAAAAACCAATTTGTCACTAATGTTGTCTTAACAGGCACGTAAAAACCCATTGTGTGTCTTCACATTATCGCCGCCGTTTTTAGTGCAGGCATTTTGTCGTCCTTCAAAACAACGAGCGCCGGGACGCCCTCTCACCCTCCATTGGCGTCACAGTGGCTATTACTCCTCTGAAAGTCGACCGCGGTTCAAATATACCAAGTATCACTTCTACTCATTGGCTAAATATCTAACAGGTATGTTTAGTTATCTCTATTTGAATGCACATTTTTCAATTAAAATTATATATAATTTATAGCTTTTGCATAACGTTTGCTTTTATTTTATTTTTTAAATGAATATTTCAGTTATTTAGAAGCTTAAATATGTTTGGATTTTTTAAATAACTTATATTTAAAAATTTTACACTAAATTAGAAAGACGTAGAAAATAATTGCCGATGTTCCTTAGTAGAATTATTTTAAATTACTGCGCCTAAATATTTTAGAAAATTTAAAACACCTAAAGACATTTATAGTAGTGACGTATAAGCTTGGACCATCCACAATGTGATTATAGATTAGTTGACTGCTAACAAATATCGACCGAACTACCATTTTAAATACATGAAAGTGTTGTGCGGTTATTTTGACGATCTGTTTTAACACGCAGTTTATTTTAGGAAGGATTAGTCAGAAACAAGAAGACGATTTAACACTACAAGAAGTACTGAATACACTTAAACAAGTTTGGACTTCGGATAACATAACTAAAGCGTAAGAATTTTATGCACATATTTTATTTTAAATTAGAAAACACATTAGTTGCTTTTGTAGTTTGATAACCTCATTAAGTCTCATTTTCCATGTTTCTTAAAAATATGTTGCGCCAAAAAAATGGGGAGGAAGGGAATTTTGTCGTATTATAAAAAATACCAAAATTTTTTATTTATTTTTACAAAATTGATTTTATAAAATGACTAAATTTTTTCAAAATTATCTGAATATTGTTTAATTTAAAGAGATTTATAATAGTGTCGAATTAAATCATATCAGGCTTTGCTTTCTTACTATTCGAAAAAAAATTAGCCTTTTTATTTCACTTTAAAATTTCAAAAAGGAAATGAGTAAACTCATGGCTAAGCAAAATTAAAATTTGACCTTCACCTTATTTTATTAATTGCAATCGTAAATATAGACGTTGCCAATGATTTTACACCGATATAGGTAAACGTAGCAAACACGTCATCAATCTGTAATTAAATTTTTATATAGGTATTTTATAAAAAAGTAACTAAAACTATTGAACTTCATCTAATTCTTTGTCATACAGTTTTGTAATTTGATGCCTCAAATCTTTTAGTGCGACCTTTGTGCTGCTAAATTAATAATCAGTAAAAAGGATAATGAGCCTTTACAAACTTTTTTTGACACGCGTAATGTTTTCCCAATGACTGTTTTCTATCTTAATATATTTGGAGCGGCTAAATCCTTAATTGTTATACATCCACCAAATTTGGAATAGAGAAATTGAAAATTTTTCATAAAACGCTTTTTCCAAAAAAATGTTGGTTTTCGCTCAAATATAATGTCTAATTCGCACAATATGCGAAAAGGTTACTACAAGAATTTTTTGTTACCAATACACTTCCTCCATAATTTTTCATTACGCCATTTCTTATATTAAAACTTAATGAAGGGATTAAAATAGTTGACCCCAAAGAGTACATAAACCAAAATAGTATGTTTATTTTATTTTAGAATACTGTTTTTGTCCCTCTCTTTTATTCTAATTAGATTAATAATAAATAAAAATAGAACTAATAAAAGTTAAAATTTAAATGAATACAAATTTTCTAATCGAAAGGCCATAATCAAGTAAGTATACGAATATTGCCCGTGCATGTATTTTCTCAAGTTTTTCCCATGAGTTGCTATTGATGTACTTACATGCTTCGAAAATTGCAGAAAATTAACTACAGTTAGTATCGGGTAAATCCAAAAAATATTTTTTTCGAAGAACTTATTTTTTCAAAAACGCCACGACAGATTTTTATTTAGAAAATATATGTTACATGCACATGGACGATATATTTAGAAAAAAATTCACATCTCAATATTTTCATTGCACTGAAAATATTATAAATTTGTAAACAAATTTTTCAAACGCGAAAATGCTGTTGATGTTGGTCTGTATATAATTATTTCAAATCGTTTGATTTGGTAGAACATATTTAGAAAAATTAACATAGAGCTAAAACTTGTTTTATCTGCCTAAACGACGTTCAAATGAAAATCTACAAAGAAATTATTATTTAACTACAGGGTTGTTTTGAAATAGCTGTAGAAATAAAATGGGTAATTCTAAGTATTTAAAAAGACACGTTTTGTCAAACGCCTTCTTACGTTTGAATCACTCTGTATAATACATGAAAATTAATTAATATATGTTTGGGTAAATTATAATTATGAACCTTTTTGAATGCACCCCGTATGCTTTGTAACCTGTAACCTTGAATATCATCATTTAAAATCTTAACTTAAAATAAATCAATTCTTGGTATTTAGTTTAATAAGAAGTCTTATTTTTAATTCCGTCATTTTCAAAACCATTTTAAGTCATTTTAATATACAAATAAAATATTTGTTGTGGCCTTTAAAATAATAAAGCCCCATGTTAATTATTTATTTCAGTTTTTTTGAGAATAATTTCCAATAAGAATTAGTATTTTAAAATGGTCAGCTAAAATATGTTTATAAAGTTTATGAAGATGACGCGATCAGTAATTACATCAATTACATTAGCGTTAGTTGCCATGTGAATTTCGCTGATGAGTAATTTTTCTACCGCGTTAAGCAGTCCACGCACCATTGGATATTTTTAAATGCAATTTTATGATTGAACAGTTTTTCATAAGTAAACAGTTTTGCCGTTTCCGTCGTTGTTGGTAGCGTCCTAATCCCTGAAGATAAAGAGATCGGTGATTTTAAGACCATAGAACGTTGCGGACATGTTTCAGTTCAAATAAATTTTTCTTTAAAGAAGAAGAGGGCTATTGGTCTTTTGATTAATGTGAACTTGTTATGGCTATGTAGTGTTCCTTTTATTTTAGCCGTTGTTAACTTTGTGAGAAAGTTATCAAGGTAACCCGTCATAGGGGATCATATTGGCGAACCATTAACAGCATATGTCCACCATTGTTGGTGGAAAGAATTCCTTTAGTGAAAATCGCAATGGGGTTAGTTAAGTAATAACATCGTACATCTATTTTCAACGTAATTTAATTTTTTGCATCAAATTATTTTATTACCGTCAGAGGACCATCATATAAGTGTAAAAGTGAAATAAATTGCATTTTTAATAAACTTAAACTTTGCCTTTGGAGGTCGTTGCAAACGCTTTAAGCATAAAACGAATAACGTAACCTTTGTTTGACTTGATATTATTTTCGAAAATTATAGTTAGTTGTTGAACGTTTATATACAGGGTGACACGCAAAGATTAGATTTTATAAATTGATTATCGACTGTTTGGATACATGCGTGTGACGTCAATATATTTAAGTTAAAGGATATTGTGAGATTTTTCTTAGAAAATAATTTTTAATACGGGGGATCTTACCAAAATTATTATTTTATTTGTGCCTTGACATTTCCAAATTTACGCATTATACTGTTTGTTAAATCTAGTAACTCTTTTATTTCTGTAGGTTAGCTTAGATTTAGTTTGAATTATTTTCAGGTA